>PVJO010017182.1:0-39912 GCA_004026905.1 Hystrix cristata | reverse complement strand
ATAAGTCATGATTGGCTTTACACAAAGTATACAATTGATGTTACAAATAGAAATATGCACTCTACACGGATCTTTCTTAAATTTTCATTTGGTGATCAAGCATTTTGAGAAGTCAAACTATTGTTTTTAAGCTTCTCAGCACTTTCAATGTTTCCACAGGTTTCTCTTAATTTCTTCTTTAGTGGAAGAGTGTCAATTCTGTGTGCTCTACAGGTGAATTACTTTAAGTTATTAATGTTTTCATTTCCAGAATAAATATGTCAGTCCCTCACAAAAGGCTGATCACAAGTGCAGCACTCCCTGTTAGCATTGGTTCCCTTTAGGGACCTGCTGTCAAATTAAATAATTTGATAAAAATTGTTTAACTAAGAATCTACTTCTGTTAGCTAAGTGGAAAAATATTGTGGGAAGGAAACACAGACAAAATTGACTATTGACCCTTCAGGATTTTCTAAATATAAGCATAGCCTGGCAAAACTAAACCATATTTAAAACAGCGTAGAACTCACTCTTAATCAGTTGAACTCATCTATCATGTATGTTTATCTATATGAGTTACAAAGAAGAAAACCAAATTAAAAGACGTACTAGTAACTTCTACAGTTTGAAAAAAAAAATGTTTTCTTCCTTTATTTAAATCACTGATTTTCCTTTAAAAATGAGAAAAATGTAGAAAGATATTTATATTTTATTATAGATTGTACATAGATAGAATATTAGAAGCAAAATTGCATTGTCATAATTTATAAATTATTCTAAGGTTATATTATTACCAAATTTCTTTTTAGAAAAAGTGAATTAAATTAGGCTTCTGACAAAAGTCTCCATTGTTTATATTCTAAAAAGAAGTTTTTAACTGTGTTCACAAACACCTGTTAGTGTGAAGAAATGGCTCATTGGTTTGGACGTACTGTATGTTCTTACCAGTGTCATGGCTGACAGCACATGGGGTAAGCTAGAGAACATCTCACAGACACAGATCATAGAACTTACCTTGACACATACCTTTACACACATGAATAGAAAGTATTTATTAATCACCTTCAAACATTGTTTTGAAGATTACCTTGGAAGGTAACATCCCCTTTTTGTTCACTTTTAATTTTAACTTGATAGGGAAATGTAACTTACATTAAATGTTATTTTTCAGTTAATGTCACTTATGTTAAATGTTATTTTTCAGTTAATGTTACTTATATTAAATGTTATTTTTTAGTTATTTAGAAGCATTTTGTTTGAAAGAGAAGCAAAAAGTAAAAGCAGAGCATAAGAATTAATGTTGAGAAAGTGCTGGAAAGTGCAGTAAGTTGGAAAGTGCAGTAAAAGAAATCTTCAACTTAAAATTAATATGTCTTGGTGTCACAAATAAATATGGTTTAAAACATGTTACACTTTAGGGCTGGGGATTTAGCTCAGTGATTAGAGTGCTTGCCTTGCAAACACAAGGGCCTGAGTTCGATCCCCGGTACCACAAAAAAAAAAAAAAAAAAAATATATATATATATATATATATATATATATATATATATATATATATATATATATATTTATTTATTTATTACACTTTGTTAGATATTATAAAAATGTAGACACGTCAAAGAGCTATAAATGAGTAGACTATGTTTGTACTCGTGACTGATAATTTATTTTAAATTATAAGATGTAAATGAATACTGTATGTACAGTCTCCTGTCAAAATGAATATATTTATCCAAGTAATTTTGTTAAATTTATTTTGCTAGAACACATTGTGCAGACTTCCATAATTTCTGTTGTTTCATTTTTCTGAAGACTTTTCTCATGATCTTGAGAGTAATCTTTTACATTTAAGCGATTATGTACAAGTTCCTTAAAACGCTCACTTCAAAGTCCAATTTGGATTTCTACTTCTATTTTCAAATTGTCTTTATTACTCATGTCACTCAAATTCCAAATTTGACCATGTCCAAAGATTTTAGGAGGAAAAAAATGGACTGAGTTTTAATAAAATATAATGTACCCACTATTCATGATACTTACTTAAATAAATTCTAGACATTATAAATTAAAGATGGTGCTTCAAAACCCTAATTTGATGATGGTACTTTTTGGGGTATCATTTTGTTGTCCTTGAGAAAATAGTGTATAATTTTGTTTTACATCTTAATTTTCATATTATTTCGAAAAGTTAATCTCTGTATTTAATTAAATGGATAATATATGTAAGTTATATTGAAAGTATTTTTGAAGTTCATTTTTTTCTGTCTTTCATTTTAAGTTTATTTTTTAGCTGAAAAGTAAACATGTTCATTTATGTTGCTCAACATGACGTTTTGATTTATATACACATGCAGGCTAACTAACGTGCATTACATCATATGCTTGCCATTTTTGTGGTTTGAGTGCTTGAGATTTATTCTCATTAACTTTAGATGCCTAATATAATAAATATATTGTTACTAACTATCGTCACATTGTATACACTAGATCTCTTTCCTCTTGTCTAATTGAAATTTTCTGTTCATCTCCCCAATCCTTCCACCCTGGCCTCTGGTAACCACAGACTACTCTCTGCTTCTATGAGTCTGAATTTTTTTAGGTTCCACATGCAGATGAAATCACATGATATTTGTCTTCCTGTGTCTTTCTTTTGGAATCTGACTGCTAATAATGGTAGCAATGCTCGAATGGATCAGTGCTATCAAGGATACTCTAGCGCTTAAGATTCTTTCTACTCACTGCCATCTCAGAACACTCATCACAGCACTGGACTCCTGGTTGTCTATCTCAGCATCCTCACTGGTTTCAACAAAAATATTTTCTAACTCCAAGCCATGTCAGGGAACAAATGCAATCACTTCCCTTTGCTTCAGCATAAGTACAACCTGATAGACTCTGTCACATTCTGGTTCATACCTAACTCTCTATTCTCACCCATGGACACTGTTGCTTTGAATTTCTGCTGAAACAAATCACAAATTGCAACTCATTGTATTTCTTGTAATCGTATCACATTTTCTCTTGCCTCCTATACTGGGCTGTTCTTTCTCTCTGTGCCAACAATACTTTCACTCCCAAGCTCATTTTCTTCTGGATGATTCCTCCTCTTTCTGGCTCTATCAGCTTCATGGTCATTTACATGAAAAGTTTCTCTCTAGAATATCACCTTGTAGTACCCATATACAAACCTAATGACGTCTATTTCCCACACTGGAAGGTACACTTCATGAAGGTAAAGCACGAAATAATCTTACTGTCTGATCTTCTGTGATTAACTCAAATCAAGGCGCAAATTATTTTTATGACTGAGAAATCAAAAGAAAAAATGAACTATTTGAGCATTTGAAACAGAAAGACCAATTTTATAAAAATGTATTTGAACCATAGCATAAAATCGTAATTTGAACCTTGAAAATTTAGAAATAACAATGCTGAACGTTACTCTGTAGAAACTTTCTGTAAATTATTAAAAAGAAACTTGCTAACAAGCATATGCAAATGGAAATTAACAAAAGGTATTTAGTATAATTAAGAAAACAATTTCCAAATACTTAAATACACATTAGCTTCACAGTTGCTCTTAGAAGATCAAATGAAAAAAAGGAGATAAAATGAATCTGTTAATTTTATCATTTGATTTGAACTAAGAAAACCAATTTTCTCATGCTGACACATTAAGTAGTAGAAATGTATTTTGCCTTGCTCCATTTATATCTTATTGTTAAGCAATTAGATACATATGTATCTATTTGCTAGGTATAGGTAATAATATGTGCTATATAAATGCCTATATATTCCGTGTATTCTACCATATAATGACAATGTTTTACATCATATCTACTATTGGCAGGTACTATTACTCCTCTTATAAGTTTTAGAGAATCGGGGTTTTTTTTCCTTTTTACCTTTGGGATTGGGACACTGGGATAATAAGTAATGACTGAAAAGGTACAGAACTAATGATACTGATTCTTCTGATGAACTATTTTATGGCTATAACTATCTGGCATTAGAAATCACACAGATATTTATGTGTTTGAATTTGCATCTTCTCATTAATGCAAAATATTATACCGAGAAGTTTGCTCTCAAATGAGTTGATGAATCGCAAGCCTGGATTTATAACCTGCAGTTGGCCATTATTGGACAAAGGCAAATTATCTCCACTAAAGCCCCACTTTTATGTTTCAAGAAACTTAGTATACATCCTGGAAATAGTAGCCATTTTGTAAATGTTCTTTCTTTAGTTTTCATTCTTTTATAACTTATGAAAGAGTATGTGCTAGGGATATTTTGTGGGCACTGCAGGAAGTGAAAACCTATATCAAAGATCTATAACCTGAGGCCTTTCCAATTATGATAATATTTATTAAATGAATAAGTGAATAATAGCAGGGTCATCAAGATCAAAATTGTTATGCAGCTGAAAGTCATTATAAGGGTTTTAGGTAATGTGGGATTACAGGTTAGAATATGCCAAATAGTAAAGTTTTATTTGCATGTAGTTCCTTATTGCTGTCAAAACAAACAACTCAAACTTAGTAGCTTAGGTCAATAAAAATGTATTATGCTACATTTCCTAAGCTCAGAAACATCCAGTATCACTGAATTAAGAGCTACATTTCCACGGGGCCATGTTCCTCTCTGGAAGGTCTAGGGAAAGATTCATTTCCTTGGTTCCTTCATCTTCAGGGTCAACAGCAGCAAACAGAAACCTTCTCGGTGTCATCTTTCTGCTTTTCTCTGGGGCTCACATCTGTCTCTGAACTCAGGAGATTCTCTGCTTTTCAGGAGTTGTCCGCTTAGCTTAGATCTACCTGGGTCATGCAGGAAAACCTACAGGTCTCAAAGTCTGTAATGCTAATCTCTGTAAACTTCATTTTTCCACGGAGGACATTTTACAGGTTACATGGACTAGGACAAGGATGTTGCTCAGAAGTGGGGAGAGGACAATGTTACCCTTCCTACCACAGAATACTTAATAAAGGTACTTGGAATGATAAGACCCAAATATCACAGTTCTGCCCAAATCCTGATGACATGTTGACTAGCAGGAGGTGGTGTTTATTATATAAGATAATTTATTTGTCATAAGCTTTATTAGATTATCGCTTTGCTGCTCTTTATACAATAAAAGAAAGGAACAATTATTTTATAATTAAGAATTTTGTTTTTCAGTACTGGTGGTTGTACCCAGGGGAACTGTACCACTAAGCTACAACCTTGGCCTCGTTTTTGTTTTTTTTTATTTTGAGACAGGGTTCCAATAAGTTGCCCAGACTGGGCCAGAACTCATGATCTTCCTGCCTCAGCCTCCCTCAGTGCTAACATTACAGGCATGAGCCACTGTGCATAGCTCAATAATTGCTTTTAAATTATATAAACTTTCCTACCTCCAATTCTGAATTACTGAGGTTTTTGTTTGTTTGTTTGATTGATTGTTTTGTGCTGGGGATCAAACTCAGGGCCTTGTGCTTGCTAGGCAAACACTCTAACCACTGAGGTAAATCCCCCACCCAATTAATGAGATTTTAAGTTTGGATTTTTATTTTAAAGTATTTATTTCATGTTTGTAATACCAAAATAGGTAGCCATTTTGTCCTCAAGACGTGTTTTAAGCCATGAATACATGAACCTACACTGTACTTTATAGCCCCGTAAAGATAATGCTGACGCCTACTTCAGAGGCACAAAAAGGTCATGTTTTTATGTAATAAATTGGAGATAGGATTGTAGGTAGGAAAGGCATGCTAGATTTTGAATTAATTGCTGGTATTCTACATTCCTCTGAAGAGTTTTCCACTTCAGTTGATTAGCTGCTTTGTTAACAGTAGGATCTGTTCTGGCTTTGCCTTATTTGCCTAGTACAGGAAAAGGAGATAGTTATTAACAGTTATTGTGCTCCTTTGTGTTTATAAAATATCTCATGAAACTCACAGCAATCTCATAGAGCAAATTTATTATTCATCCTTTAATGATAAACACTTAGGAAAATGAATTTGTCCAGTATTATGAAGCAAAATCGACACATCAGTATTCTGCTTACGGTAGTAAGATTCCAGAGAACCAACTTTTTCATTAAATCATAGAACATATGTATTCCACAAAACATTTCCTTTATTTTTTACCATTTACAATGCCAAATTACTTTTTATAGAATATTTATTAATTTCAGTGGATTATGATAGAATTCTAAAATTAAAGTTTTGAGGCCCTGCATTAAGTTTTTTAAGCTTCATTTTCAATTTAGCAGATTTAATTTACTGTTTTCTAAATTAATACAAACTAATCTCATCTTGCAATGATCATACAAAAAGATAAACATTCATTAAATTAAAAATGATATAGAGAGGAAATTGAAAGTTGGCAAATTTGCATAACAGAATAGATAACTTAGAAATTAGCCTAAATATAAAACAAGAAAACCTCAAGACATGATGGAAACATTAACATAATTAATGTTGAAAATGATGGTTGCTTTATTAATTTTTTCTTTTATGTGTAGCATATAGGTACCTGCATGTCTCACAACTATGTTCCATTTATATTCACTCAACACAAAAAATAAGTCATTAATAGGAAATATAACTAACCATTGAACTTTAAGAGCCTGGAAGAATTTTTCATCATAAAAATTCTGTGAATTATAAGCAAAGAATGGCTAGTTAACATGACATAGATACCTTTGAATTAAATTAAGTACACTATTTTATATAAAATTTAAAATAAAGGTTTTTTTTGTAAATTTAGGAATCACATTCAGAAAGTATAATCAGTATGTAATCAATATTGCACTGAATATAAATAATGGTTTAAAAACAAGTGTCAGTGGGAATGTTGGAATGAAGACTTCTAAAACCTCACTCTTCCAGTGAAAACACTTAGAACCTTGACAAAATTTGCAGACTCACAATTTTCAGAACTCTGGATTATTAATCAAAGTTTTCCTAAACAAACCAATAAGCAACTGAAGGAGTGTTCATTCAAGGAAATGTCTACATTACACAAAGAATGGCTTTCTGGTGTTTTAAGCAGCCCTATTTCCACTTCCTTTTTCAAAGCTTGACAGTAACCCAGAATCAGATCACAGATCCGATGAAAGTCACCAAAATGGACTTGTTGCTAAAAACTCACCCCCAGAGGAATGCTGTTGTCTAATCTGTCTGGTAGTTTTCTGGATATCTGAACTTGCGTAGCATATCTGTGTTTTGTTTTGTTTCACTCCCTAGGATATTGTGAAGTAATCAGAGGCATTTGTTTTAATATCATATCTGCTTGAGGCAGTGACAGCATTTAGGACCAATAAATTGATGAAAACACTTAAAAGTAAGGTAGGGCCAGGTGTGCTGACACACACCTATAATCCCAGCACTTGGGAGGGTGAAGCTGGAGGATTGCCGAGAGTTGAGACCAGCCTAAACTGCATTGCAAGACCCTGTCTCAAACAAAACAAAACAAAAAACTAAAAAGTAAAATGTAGATACTGAGATATTCACAAGGGGTCTATGAAAGCTACTGAATATATCTGGGACTTTAGAAAGCCATCTTTATATTCAGAGCTGTATATATCCAGACCTGAGAGTGCCTACCCTGTCGCTCTTGGCCAGTCTTGAACTTTGCACATGCAGAAAGTAAAGGCTAAGCCAGATCTAAGAACTGGTGGCTGAAAATTGACAGTGGAACTCAGTATGTACACAAAGCTCCTCAGAATAAGTCAGCAGGTTACTGACACATGCAATTAGAGAAATTTCTGCCAATAATTAGCTGATAGTGGAGCTAACTGCATAGATTTTAAAACAAAGCAACAAAAATAAAGTCTTTAAAGAATTGATTCAGAATGTCATTAAACAGGTAACAGCAATAACAGCAATAGAACTCTGGAAAAATATCAGAGGTCTTATTTCCAGAGTTGCTACATTATATTAGTTAGTATTCTAGCCATTTTATAGCAAAAATTATGAGACATACAAAGAAATAAAAATGTATGCCCCAAACACTGAAAGAAAATCAATCTAAAGAAAATTTTTCTGCCGAATCCCAGCAGTAACAGAAGAATTGGTAAATATAAATATAGGTAAAATGACATTTCTAAGTCTGAGGAACTAAAATGAAAAAAGAGTGAAGAAAAATGAATACAGCTTATAGACGCCTGGAACATCATTACACATAGCTGGGTATCCTACAAGGAAATGAACAGAAAAAAAAAGATATTGAAGAAACAATGACTGAGAACTTTCAAACAACAATAACAAAAAGTACTCATACCAACCAAGAATCCAATAGTAACCAAGGTAGCCTTAAATTTTTCTGACCTTAGATTAATACAAATATTTCTTCAACATGACATAAAAAGCAAAAGTAATGAAAGAAAAAAGAGATAAACTGGACATCATCAACGTGAAAATTTTTGTGCTTCAAAGGACACCACCAACTAACAGAAAAAATAATACACTGAATGGGGAGAATACTTCCAAATTATATAACTGACAAGTAACTTTTAACCAGAATATACAAGAAATATTTATGTCTCAAAAATAAAAAGAATAATCCAAATAAAATTGGTCAAAAGATTTGAAAAATTGTGTCTCCAGAAAGCAACAAATACATTATAAGAACCTAAGCAAACAGGTTCAACATCATTGTTTTTTAGGTAAATGCTCATAGAAACCACAATGAGCTACCACTTAACATGTATAAAGTTGATTATAGCAGAAATGTAATTCCAGCTTCTCAGAAAGTAGAGGCAGGAGGATTGCAATTTCAAAGTTAGCTTGAGCACTTTAGTAAGATGCTGTCAGAATAAAAAATGAAAAGGACAGAGGTTGTAGATCCGTGATAGAACCCATCTAGCGTGTGCAAGTTCCCATGTTATATCTCTGGTAAAACGGGGAGGGGGAGAAGAAAGAAAAGAAAGAAGAAAGAAGGAAAGAGAAGAAAAAGAAAGAAAGAAGGAAAGAAAGAAAGGAGGAAAGAGACAACAATGATTATTGCTGAGAAAGTAGAAAAACAGCAATCCTGATAAATTTCTGGTGGGAATGTAAAATGGCAGAACTACTGGAAACTAATGGACAACATTTTGGCAGTTCCTCGATATGTGGGAGTTATTATATGAATAAGCAATGCCATTCCCGAGTATAAACTTAAGATATCTTAAAGCACATGCCCACAGTTAATCTTATACGTGGATATTCCAACTTTCATTATTCATAATAGACATAATATATGCACGTTTACTCTTTGACGTAGAACTCATCTCTGTGTGCTTTCAAAGTTACATAACCAAAACAGTGATATAATTTCAAAACATTTGTGTCACCACAAAAAATTATGGGAACAACCCAAATGTACCAAATGTATACCTTTTTATGACTCTATGAATAATATATACTGTATCCAAGTAAGAGAACATTATTAGAACACAAAAAGAATACTGAAATTATGCTACGTGGCTGAACCTTGACCACATGCCGAAGGTAAGAAAAGCAGCACTTCAGCTGTACAATGTTACTCCATTCGTAGGGTGCATCCAGCACATCCACAGAGACCGGAACTAAATTAGTCAGCTTTATTTTGAGATAAGTTCTCCCCTAGTTGCCCAGACTGGCCTTAAATGTGTGATTTTCCTGCCTCAGCCTCCCAAGTAGGTGAGATCATATGCCTACATGCCAGCTTATTTTATCTGTATCTTGATAAAATAATGTGCTTTTCATTCTGATTTAATGTATTAATCTAATTTTTATGTGTTCTGATCCTTAGGCTTATAATCTTGTTACTGAGATTCTTTTGTCAATTATAAAATAATGGATTATCAAAAATTAAATTAATATACTTAACTTACTGAAATTGTATCCCGTGAAAGAAGAGGAAGATGTGGAGGGTCAGGAATAGGAAAAGTCTGCCAAATTCTCTGTAGTCTTATTTGGATAAGAAATGAACTTTCATAGTAAGTTTGGAGGCATTAAACTATTATGTTTTGCTCTGAAATGCAAGTGTTTGCAAGTTTACCAAATATTGAAAAAAGTAAAGCATGTTATGATATACTCTCAAATCAAATGAAAAACTAACACGAGAATGCAGAATTTTCAAATAAACTTTGACTGGTACAGTCAAAATTACTTCTAAAGCAACCATTATATATATAGCTTTTATTTTTACGAGTTAGAAGATTATAACTTCGAATCCGAATTTCTGGGTTCACTTCCTTCAAAATTCCTGAAATGCAAAAATTTGAAAATACTAAATTTAGGCTACTAAAACTTTATTTTCTCTCTAGCTCTTCCACTGGAAAACTTCAAAAACACTTTGAAATGATGTTTATATTCTTTTAAAAAAAACTTCAAAAATGAAAGAAATGTAAGGGGTGGAATTATGTCCATCTAAAGACAATAGGTAACACAGTAGTTCTATTTTTCTTTATTGTTTAGCAGCATTCACTAATACCTTTCTATATAGTTTGTAGTGTGTGTGTGTGAGGTGTGTGTGTGTGTGTTTGTGTGTATGTGTGTGAACAAGGAGATCATCTTTGGGGAACAGTAGTTTTCTTAAATTAGCACATAGACATCAGAAGAAATAGAAAGACAGTAGTCTGTACAAATGATGCAGGAAAAATTCATTTTTCTTATATTGACTATGGTTAGATGGATTCGGTATTAGATTCCAAGAGCCTCTGAGGCAGAATTTTGTCCATTTCTTCTTTTCAAAGGTGCTCACATTCTGCAAGCTGTTACTTGGTGAATTATCCAAGCCAGGTTAACATCACTGAAGTAGACATTTCAGAAATACTTACAGTTTACTGGAAATCATATACTCTTTTTCATGTTTCCTTCAGACAGCTGCTGCTATTTTTCCAAGGATATATTTTTAACTTAATACCAGAAAATGTATGAATTATGTCAGTTTTTGGGCTAAAAATGCTAATGGTTAGGGTACGAAAATTAGCACCATTGGGTTTTGTTTGTTTGTTTGTTTGTTTTTGCATAGAAAATAGGTTTCTGAAAAATGTTAGCTATTTTAGATGCCCTTTAGGAATTTGTCTGCTTAATTGAAGAGATAGTGTTAGTTATTTTTTTTTATTTATTTAATAGAAACTGTAATAGACTATTCAGTGCCTGAAGCAGAGATTTACTTTAAAAGAAGAAAATTACATTTTCTTTGATTGGTTCATGTTACTCTAAATGCTTAGAATATTAAAGCCCCTAAGTTTGAATTTTAAAATACTGTTAGGTTAAAACTGGCTTATGTGTGCTGTAACACTGTAATAGAAGAATAAACTATCGATGCCTTTACTTCTAGCAGGCACACAATTATAATTAAATAAAATTTCTTCATAATACAGTGTGTTCTTGATAAAGTTTTTGTTAAGAATTATTTTCATGATGTTTCAATGTTATCTTTATCTTTTTCACTTCCAATGAATTTTGTTATCTATATCAAAGTCTTGTTTGTATTTGGAACAATCAAGAAGAAGCCCAGCGCCCCAAGAATAGTCTTCTGGAATCGCAGTTTTCTATCTTCTTTGAAAGAGATTTCAACTCTGATCTGTGCTTTTACTTATCCCCTCCGACTTGACAATACTGTCTTTCACAAAACTATCAGAATTAATCTGATTATGTGTTTCATCCCTCTTGATGATATTTAACACCCATCTTCTGTATTCTCATGTATTGGTCATGCATATAGCTGCACATTTTCCTATTCTAACTCTATTTCTCACTCATTTCTAGCTTCCGAATTACTTTCACAGCAGCCTCTGCCACTTACTTCCCATTATCCACAGTATTCTGCATACACTCAACTGTTTGTCTACAAGATCATTTCACCTTCCAGCTGTGGTCAAAACCTAGCTATCCCGTGAGGTCATTAAAATTGTCAGCATGTGTTTTCAGTTCCATACCTCACATCACAGAGGTGAGAGTGTTAGTATTCTGCCTTCCAGTCTTTGACATATTTAAATCTGTCCCTATCCATGTCTTTCTGTCACGTGTGTATTTTCTTTATATTCTCATCCCATATTTCATAGGTATGGATTTGGCGTACCTATAATTAGAGGAGTCTCCTAATCAAGTTTCTTTCGATTTCTTGACATCATCTCCTCCTCAAATCTGGCTTGTGCGGCACTCAAGCATTTGTGACAAGTAATCCCAATCATTCCAATAAGTAATTCTTTAACAGCCTTCATTTCAAGTATCTCCCATCTTTACCACCATTTCAATCATTTCTGTTTCATTTAATGCCAGTGAAGATACTCGAAGATCTCTTTATCTTGTGGTTTGCAGAAAGATAATGTTCTCTGAAATGCTTGCTCTTTGATTATAGTTCACAAGATGAGGACCACCCCTGGCTAACTAGTGATCAATATATTGCATGAGCAAAATAAATCTCTCTTTTTTTTATTTTAAACATCTGTAATTTTAGGGATATTTGAAGCATAACCTATGCTGAACTGGTGCATTATGATTTTTTGGTTCATATCTAGTGTGTTCATAACACTCAAGAACATCGGCTCCAGCAAGTTTCCCCCTGCTGTCACAAATTCTCTTTTACCTTTTCTATTAATGGATTATTGCCATGCAAACTGCAGTCTATATTAGAAAAATATTTATTTTTCTTAATTCTTGAGCGATACTTCCAATCAGTACAGAATTCTTTGTTGATATTGACATTATTTTTGCACATTGAAAAAAATATTAGCCCACTTTCATTCTGGCTTCCTTTAGTGCTACAATGCTATGAATAACCGAGTAAACCCTTCTTTTAAGATTATCTGACCTACAGGTAGGGGATTTAGCTTAGTGGTAGAGTGCTTGCCCAGCAAGAGCAATTGAGATCCCCAGCACCCTCCTACCTCCCAAAAAAGATTAGCTGCCCTTTTAGAACTGGAACCTCTTAATACCTGTATGGCTCTACTGTCTTGGTGTCTTACTGTGACATGGATGAATTTGAATCACTTTTATTATTAGCTGTATATCTTTTGTATTCTTGGTATCTCTCATTATTTCTGAAAACATTCAAGCTATTCTTTTTTCTAAATAATAACCTCATCCGTATTTCTATTTCTTCTCGGTTCAGAATTCCAAATAGATTTACTGCAGACTTCTTTTCACTGATCTTCCTAATTGCGGATATATGTTTATGTTTTCTAAGTTCTTTGTCTTTTATTTAGCACTTTGGACAATGTATAATGGTTATAATGGTATAATAGGTATAATGGTCAGCTTTCAATTGTTATTTATTGTGGTATATATTTCCTATTTACATTTTTTTTCAAATGTATATTTCATTTTAATTTTTCTCAATATCTACAGGTTCTATGTGCTTCTTTAAACAATCATTTTTGTAGTTCAGTATTTATGTTGTTTGCTCACATTCCTAATATTTGTTTTTTTCTTAAATGTGGTAAAATCTTATCTGATAATTTTAATACTGGCATTTCTGATTATTTTTTCTCATATTTTCTACTTCTCCTATGTGTGGGTATTTTTACACCGTGTTAATTTTTGGACGGTTTGCTTGACTTTATTTAAATTGTATCTATGCAAATTTTATCCATTTTATTCATTCTTTGAGACGAAACTTGAAACCATTGATTCAAGGGAAAAAATGGTTATTTTGTATGTCTTTTCACATTTTACTTTGAAAATTTTGCTGTCATGTTAATTTGTTTATTAGAAGCCAGGCATGGTGATAGCACAACTGTAATCCCAACACTCTGGGAGGCTGAGCCAGGAGTATCACAAGTTCAAGTCCACCCTGGGGATGTAGCTCAGTGCAAAATGATCTGGCTCCGTCCTTGGCAATACAATAAAAAAATTAACTCAAATATTATTGATTACTAAATTAAATAAAATGAATAGTGATTTAATAAAGATGTCATATGAAGTAAGTAAACCAGAAAAGAAAATACACTAGAGAAATTAGAGAAATATAGGGTAATACGAACTACAGTGCTATTAAACTGAATGTATATATTTATTATAAAATCCTTTCTCACTGGGTTAAATGTAAAGAACAATTGACAGTGGTGTGTTTCATCTTTATAATGTCATTCTAATTTTATTTTTATTATACAGAAAAAGCTCACTGCCGTGATAAATAATAACGAACCATGACGCAACTTTTTTAGTCATATAATTTTGTAGAATTACCATGAGTGGAATCTGTTGTATAGTAGGTAATATTTGATGGAAAGGATTTTTCATTAATTCTTAGGTCACTTAAATAAAAAGCTCATCTGATCATAGACAAAATCATAAGGATGAAAATGCTGCAGGAAATCCATAGCGAATTAAGTGTCTCAGAAATCATTGATGTGTTTATTTTTCATCAGTGTCTGTCATCTGTAATATTAATGTGAGACACATGTTGGACTCAGTGCTTCTCCTGACGTACAAAACAGTTATCCTGGTTAGTGATCTATTTGTAGTCTGTTTTCAACTGTTCTTGTTTGCCCAGGCTTCCTCCACTTTTAATTGTAAATCATCGCATTTTTAAGTCTTTTCAGTCAATGAGAGGATGGTGAGAAAACAACTCACATCTCTTTTTCTTTTATCAGAATAACCATATTAGTTATTTACTAAGGTGTGAGGAGGACGAGAATAGATTTGGACCCTGTTGGCAACAGCTGACCCAAGGTTCCGAGAGTACAGAAGTGGACTTCATTAAGAAATAATAAGAATATTTACCAAGCCAATAATTCTAAACATACTTGATGAGATATTTCTTTCTGGGGAGTACCATTCTCATTCTCGCCCTCTCCATAGCCCCACCTTATCCTTATAAAGTACATGTAGGCTGTAGAACTTGTCCCAGGATGAAAGAAATAAAGTGAGACACAAAAGACCATTTTAAAATTACCCTGCGAAGGGCATTACAGTCATCCCTGGGTATCTGTAGGGGTTCCAGGGCCCCTGCAGATAGGAAACTGCAGGTGCCTCACTTCCTTGTATAAAATGGCATCATATTTGCATATTACCAACACACATCCTCCAATATACCTTCAATCATTTCTAAATTATTTATAACACCTAATACAATGTAAATGCCATGCAAATTGTTGCTGTACTATACTGTTTGGGGAATGATGGCAAGAAAAATGTCTATACATGTTCAGAACAGACGCAACCATCAGCTCTCATAGGACTAACCACAAAGTGTGTGTCAGCAACATAATTTTAAAAATGTTTCTGGCCCACACTGATTGAATCTGTGGAAATGGAAGGCCAACTGTTTGTGTTCAATTGCGCTAAACTAACATTTGATAAGAGAAACATTAAATTTAATGTTTACTTGGTTTTAGATTTAAACATAATCAAACATCCTTAAAAGTTTAAGCATGTACAACTTCAATGCATCCCCTGCTAAATATTGTAATTTCTCAGCAATATATTTTTAAGTTTGTCCATTACAACCAATATTTAAGAAAAATACCTGAAAAAGCTGTTTATTAGTAGATATTCATAAATGATGCAGTCCTGTAGTATACAGGATACACTATATAATTAGAAACAAATGAAAGAGTTAATAAGAAACGAATATGAAATAAACTAGAAAATGTTTTAAATTAGAAGAGCTTTTTATATTTTAGGAATTTTTCTATTACACGTGGAAATTTAATCTATTCAATACTCACATGCACACTTCATAGACAATTTTCCTTAAGAATCATGTGAAAATTTTCCAGCTTATTAGAGGAAATGATGCAATTTGTGAATTTTAGGCAAAATGAACTTTCACTCTATTCACTGTGTGTCTATACAACTTTAATATTTTATTCCAATAATGTTTTCATGCATTACTTGTATAATTAAAAAAAAGAAGAAAAATACTTTTCATAATCATCTCTTCCAATAGTATTCATTAAATGTACATTTTGGTGGCATTTTCCTAGATATAAAAGAGTATGGAATAAATTACAAAATATTGTGTTGTAAATACTCATTGAAGGTTTTTGTTGCCTAGAATTTAACAGTAGCTTTAAGATTCTTCATGTCAGAAAAAGCCAGAGCCCTCTGGGAAATCCTATTTACCTGGAGCCTGTGCTACAATTGTATCAAATTTTACCCTATGCACTGGAAATCTGATGTCTTTTTAATCATAACCTACACTTCTGAGAGACTGAAACAGTACTCTTAACATATTTCAAATGTAAGATTTTCTTATTGTGAATTCCTCAGGTATTTCTGCTTAAATCTGCAATTGGGAGTTGTAATTGCCTATGTGGTAGTTTTAAATAAACACCTAATGTATCTTTCGATTATTTTAAATAATCATATCTAATATTTGTGTATTAATATTAAAGTGACAAAGACCTACTTTACAACTCATGTTTATCCATGTAATAGTAATAATCCTAATCCTAACATGTATCAGGACTTTGTATGGGTACTATTTTCCTATATTAATTTACATTAACTCATCTGTTCCTATGTTCAATTCCATGTGCACATACTGCCTTTATATTTATTATGCATATGGAAACCGAAGAATCAGAAAAGTTAATATATTTAACCTTAATTTATCAATAAATGCTAGAGACAGTTTTTTAACCCAGGGCCTATCCCTTGGATCCTTGTTATGAACTCTGACATTATACAGTTTCTGAGGAAAAACTAAGATATAATATTTATTGAATTGTTAACATGAATAAGCTGTTCCTAAAATAATTTTTAAATATAATTTTTATCTCCACATAGCAATTTAGCACAAAGCGAGCAGTTTAAAACCTCCTGTATTTATTCTGTCAACATGTTTGGGGCTCAAGAGTCCACTGTGGCCCAGCTGAGTACTCTGCTCAGGGTCTCGTAAGCAACTAGAAAGGTGTTCGTCTGGTCGTGTTTTCATCTGGCATCTGAGTTGAGGATTAATCCACTCATTCTTCGTTGACAAAACCAAATTCCTTAAAACTGTGGGACTGAGGGGGATGGCTTCTTGTTGGATGTGATGTGACCCAGCCTCCCACAGGATAGGCACAGTTCCTGAAGTCCACCTGTATTTCCCTCGCATGAAGTTTTCTTGACATGTCTTCTGACTTCATTGAGACAACAAGAAAACTCTCTATGTGGGTGATAATCATAGAAATAACATTCTTTCACTTCGACATACACTATATTGCGTAGAAACAAGTTACACATCTTGGTCACATTCAAGGGAGACAGAAACCAGAAAGACATGAGCCCTGGAGCTTGGGAAGTATGAGACGGCGGCTTTAGAGACTGCCCATCGGTCTGTCCTTTTGGCCTAAATGACGACTGTTTCCCTCACATGTGAAATATAGTCATCCTTTTCCAAGATTCACAGGAGTTTCATCCATTACAGTGTCTATTCAAAGTCCAAAATCTAAGTCATGTCTAGATGTGGTCCATTAAGTGTTATTCCTTTTTTTTTTTTTTTTTTTTGTGGCGGTGGTGGTCTTGGTCAGATTCTGAGTCTGCTCATTATTCTCATGTCTTGGTGTATTTCTTGGTGGCACATTGGCTCTGGATAATTTTCTCTTACTAGTCTCATTTGAAGAAAGCAGAGGCCATGTTGTGAGACCATATAGCCAGGAAGTGAATGCAGCCCCTATGAACAATCCTCAAAAAATAGCTAACAGCTATCACCAAAAACAATCTACAAGAAACGAGGGCACACAGTAATATACTGTACCATCCCGCCAAGTATTCTGCCAACAACTGAGTTAACGTGGAAGGAGTTTCTCCTTCAATAAATGCTCCTAGTAAGTTAGCAAACCATTCATGCCTTGATTAGAGCCCTGTGAGGTCATAAGCAGAGCATACGATTAATCCACACTGGATATCTTGACCCAGGGAGACAGAAATAATAATCTGTGCATGTTGAGCTGCTATGTTTGTGGTACACAGCAATAAATAAAAGAATATGGTATGTATTGTTTTCATTAATTCTCTTAACAACCTTATTAGGTGACTACTACAGTTATCTCTGCTTTATAATTTCAGTAACAAAAGTACAGAAAATACCCAGTAGCTTTCCCAAATTTTCCTAGGGGCTTATGACAAAATGGAATTTTAACTAAGGTCGAATTTAACTATCTTCTCCTCACTTATCAAGGCTGAGACTGTATATCAACAACAGCAACAACAACAAAAAAAAAACATTAACAATAAAAAGCAAAAGCATTTATTTACTAAATTTTACAAGGAACAGGAGGGTTTGTAAAGAAATAAAGATCCTCAAAAGAGAGAAATTTGTGTATTTTTGTGGACAGTTGTGATGAAGTATGATAGACAAAAAAAAAAAAAAATCTAAACTTGTAGCTTTAATCTAAGGTACAATGTCCTAAACCAGTCATAATGTACTTACTCTATCTCCAGAATTTGTATTATTCCCCATAACACTGCCAGACTTCTTTTGAGGTATCATAAAAATCATTTAGTAAACATTTTCTGCAGATTAATATTAATCACCTATAGCTCCAATTCACTAAGCATCAAGCATGTTTCTTCCTCATTTTCTCAGCAGTCAAGAGGGATAATTTAAAAATATTAATTACCAGATATTTATATTTTTCCATCCTATCCCTCTGTATTAGGCAGTGTTGATTATTCATATGTAGATAGTCAGATCACCTGGCTATGTTTCTTTCCCCTCCAGCTACCTGCCATTTTGTCATTTGTCCTCTCCCTTGGAAGCTGTCCAAGCTCATGCAGAGGGGTGGAAACTCAAACTGATCTTAATAGCAGCTCTTGTAAATGCAGCTGGGAGGGACAGTGAGCAACTATTGTCTGACATCTTTATCAGCTGTGCTTTTCAATTATCCGTAGGCTTACCGTTAAACCGAATAATGGAGAGTGGAATTCAACATATTTACAGATCCTTTGCATTCTCTAATATTTAAAACTAAGATAGTGCATTCATAAGTGTGTAAAATTTCAAAACAAAAGCAAACATATAAATCAAAGAGAACACTTATTTTTCTTGTTTTATCCCAATTCCTGTGAGATATACAGGCTCACACATGCATACAGCAGTATTCTAATAACCAAATGTACTTCTAATGCGTTCATTTCCCCCATAGCTGTTTGGAATTTTGGCTCAAGCTCGAAATCATTAAATAGTTGTAATGATATCCACAGAAGCATCCTGCTCAACCAGAAGCAAATGTAATTGGAATTAAAATGCCATTTTCATTTTTTAATTATGTTAATTTCAGCAGGAATTAATTTAAAAGTATTATCATACCACAATTATATGCTGTATCATTGTGTAAGACTAACCGATGTGTTCAACAAATACCTTTGCTCTGATTCATTAATGTTATATCCTTTGTGTAAATTTATAATACACAAAATATATTAGATTGAGCAGTGAATTGATACACACATAGATAAAAATGTGGATTTTTCTTACAATTTCAGAATTCAGGGCAAAATTTTACCTTGTACAAAGAATACAGAGTATTTGAATCTCTCTCTAGGAGATGAGTTTTATGTAGACAACAATAAATCCTAATTTTATTCTCTTCTGTGCAAAGTAATACATTTTATAAATACAAAAGATTAAGCTCAGATTGATATTCTACAAAGGAAGTCAGTGAAAGGGAAGAAAAGAGTATACAAGACATGGAACTATTTTTTTTAAAATCTCAGTATAGTAGGAGTTATTTTCTTTTTCATCTTTTGGACTTTTCTTTTTTTTTTTATTTTTACCAAGAACATGTATTGGTACATTGTATACATAATGATCATAATCAACATGGTTATTTTGTACCTCTTTTTCATCTTTTGGACTTTTCATTTTTTTTTATTTTCTAAAATTTTGCAGCAAATATATATTAACTACTAACCCAAAACCTTACTTTGAAAAGACACTATTGATGAATAAGGTGAATTGTTGCCTTAATAATATTAATTTCTTATAGGTGTTGAGCATAATGAAGTATTGGCTTGGGAGTTAAATACTTTACAAACATTACCTTAGGTTCACCCTTCCAGTAATTATGTACCGCCATTTCCATTTCAGATGAGGAAACTGAGGCTCAAAATAGCTTAAATAATCTTCCTAACCTACCAAAGTTATCGGCCTCAATAACATGTTTTTAGGTACTCTAAATACTTAGTAGGAAATGTATTCACTAATTCATTGTTTCATGAGATATTAGTACTGTATTTTAAGGAAATAATTAAATGATTGTCATTTTTATTAGTAAACAAGAGGACTTTCTGGTGTCTTTGATTGCTAAATGCTAATTTATTGGTGAAGATAATTTTAATGTGGTTGGTAATGAAGCCATCCCCTAGAGGGAAAGCCAAAAGTCAAGATGTTTTGCATGCTTTACACCTGAGTTTAGCATAATTTAATCAGTATTTTGTAGCCTATAGAGTATAGCGGAATCATCTGCAATTGCAGCCCCTACAGGAATTTTCCCTACAGATAAAACCGTAATATATTAAAATATCTTCCTTTGTATAAGCAATAAAGCTGCTATTAGCATGGATGAAATAAAAATCCATCACTGCCTCCTACCAAGAAAACTTTAAAATTGATCCTTACTCTTCAAATCTAAAGAACCAAAGTTAGCTGATAGAATTTCTCGAAACACAGCCCATAGATCCCTTTCTGTTAAAACCAAAACACTTTCCTTTCCATGCAGAGTGGCCGACCTTCTGCCTAGAAAGTGCCCTTGGCTGGTTCTGTAGCCTAAAGCAATTGAACTTGTATTGTCACTGTCCATAGTCTTATTAATCAGGTTCAATTTCTCCTGTGTCTGCTCTTTACCCATGACAGGTTGCCTATAGAAGCCAGATCTAAAACAGGAAATATCTCCTATTTCTTTGTTTATTGGTTACAACCTAAAAATTATACACATACCCATATACTCAGACCCACACACACATAAAACATTCATGTTTTATCCTCAGAAAAATTCTTGATGAACTTACAAATTATCACTACATAAATAAAACCACATTATCACAAACTGTTAAATCTGCCATTGCTAAATCTGCCGTTTAGCAAAAATATTTAATAAGAAATCTAAAGAAATCGTTACATAATGCATTAAATAAAATACGTCTTTGTGTTTGAAAATAATCCCATCTATTTTTTTCTTTATGCAAAGTGACTAGCTTTCAGGCAGAGTGCACGCAGGAATAGAGGAGGGATGTTCTTTGATGTTATGAATGCCCAGGAGCACCAGCAGCTGTGAAGCTCAGTAATGAAGCATTTGGCCCTCATTCGGCACTGCTTGCTCTTGAGAGGATTTTCTTACAAAAGATCAGCTATCTGATGAGTTCTGCGGGCTATCACTCTGAACTTCCACATATTGGCACCTACACACAGTTGAAATTGATGTTCTACCTTCCGCATGGCACAGCACCGTCCTCACAGATGGGCCCAGGTGTTGGCATGACAAACAGAAAATACTGTCATTGCATAAGAGTGTTAGGTAGTAGAATTATTTCCTGGAGTATCAAATTGCAATTTTATTCAGCAACTTAATACTTGTGAAAAATATTGGGCATTATTCAGGACTGAATATGGGTTGAAATGTGCAACAGGATCTATGCAAAGCATTAATAAGATGTATTTGTGTATCTTTGTAATTTAAAGCAGAAGAGTAGAATGGAATTATCCCGGGGTCAGTGTTCTAGTTGAATGCCAACATTAGTTTAAACCTAATCTGGTATTTATCCCATGTGCACTAGTTTCAAAGATGAATTAGAATGCACTGTACAACTTACTTGAGTTAAATGAGGTCTAAGAAATGCACTTACTGGATGAGTTATTAAACACGGAGTAAAACAAGGTTAAAATTCTTTCTGAAGGTAGAGAGAGGATCAAGCTACTTTTCCAAAAGACAGTAAGTGCTAGTGGAACATTTCAATGATTGTCCAGGAGAACATTATCTTACTTCATTTTTCATTACGATTGAAGAATGTCCCAGCAGTGTCACCAGTAAGGTTAAAATGTATTAGTGTGTGTGCCTTTGAAATGAGCACAGGAACTAGAAGTGAACATCTTGGTCAGAAACTTGGCTTCCCTTCCCTGCATGCTGGGCATTATTGTGGGGCTGCCAGCTTCTCTGAATGAAAACGCATGAGCAAATTAAACAGCTTTATGAACTCTCAAGGGGAGCAGTTGTTCTAGTGGCTTTCACACAAATGTCTAATTAATTCTTGAAGCAACCCGAAGTGCTCTTTTCTGATCTATGAATGGGAACCTAAGAGAAAACCTGTACGGAAGAAAGTAAGTGAAGAAGGAATAGAGATTTCCTGATTAGCTTGCAGTTCCTAATTGTTGGGACAGGCACAATTTTATTATTGTCCTCATTAATATTACATTAGTAAGCTAATGAAACAGTCGGGTGAATACATTATGAGTAATAAAGGCATGAATTTTATTTTTCTGAACATTCAATTATGTTAATTGGCATCTGTTATTGTTTACTGTGTATATTTGTCTATTAAATTGAGAACAAATATAGAGCACACAGATGATTGTAAATACTACTGATACAATGAATTTCGGTACTTTTTAGGACTAAAAGGCTGTATGTGGGTTTTTTCCTAATTCTATCCAAATCATTTCAGTTTGAATGATGAGTCCTGTATGTGTCTTGTGCTACTTAACTCTTAATCGAAAAATATCAGTGCCCACACAAAAAAATCAGCTTAAATGAATGGTTGCTATATGCATTTTTGGCTTTTGTCAGAAAATAGAATTCTGATAGGTTTGATGGATTCTTTCATGTGTCAGATGCATAAGATTGTACATAATTAGTGGTAGAGTAAATTTTAGAGTATGAATTGACATACTTTATATTTTACCATCAAAGATCAGTTAACCATTATGCTTGTCTATATTACAATTTGAAATGCTATTATGCTGTATGGATAAAATGGTTTTGCTTAAGAATGTGTTGCCCATTCTCATATAAAGGATCATTAAGCATAGATTTCTTTCCACCACTTTCTGGCAGGTTTAAATCTACTTTATGTACTTACAGGAAGTATAAAAGGCACACATTTGTGAAAATTTGCTAAACCAGCTGAGCTTAAACTATGAATTATTTTAAATTAACTGATATCTTGTGAAAATATCCTGTATCTTACTTATAGAATCTCCATTGAAAATAGTGTCATCTTTTATTTTTCCCAATGAGGCAAAATTTTCCAAAAGTTTTGCATGCAAGTAATAATTTGAAATTTGAATTCTTCTTCGCTTTGTTATTATTCAAATATTAACAAGGTGTTTTTTGTATCTCTCAGATACAAAGATACATGTTAAAATTTGCTTTGAGAACTCTGTATTATGAGAAAATTTCTATTCTAAATTCTGCCCAGTAGAAGAGGTAAATTTGAAAAGAAAAGGAAAGAAAACAAAACACAAGCTCATGTAAGCAAAAGTGCATAATAAAGTTTATTTTCTGCTATATAGGATACTTTTTTCAGTTAAATTTAGGAAATGTTATTTACATTAATGTTTTCTTGATATTTTGAATGTCATTATATCAACAACTAAGAATTCATTTTTCTTTCTTCCTCTTCTTTTTGTATTTCTCCAGGAGGGGTAGGGATTAGTGCCTCTTACAGATAGTACTAGAAATTACAATGTCTCTTCCCAGTGTTTGTCCATATTGTTTCTACCATTGGTCTTTGACAGTTGATACCCATCCCAAATCTGTATGAAGCTGAATTGCCCAAGGTTGATCCATGCTCTAGCTAAACAATAAAACCCGAAAACTCCCCCTCTTTCTCCATATTTCTACTGTATTTCAATCTATCTCTGTTTTATCTGTATATCTCTGTCTTTATCTCTAATTTTATTGTTGTCTATATCTCTATCTCTCTCTCTATTTCTGCCTCTATTTCCTATCACTAAATCCCTGTGCTTTCTCTGAGTTGCTTATTCCTGTGTTTATTTTGGGTGTGTGTGACAGAGAATAGGGTGCTGTTCTTCTCCCAGGTCAGTCCATGAAAATCTTATGTGAAGATGCCATTGATTCATCAATAAAAAATTAGAAAAATTTATAGTGTCTTCAAATTTATTATTTTGTAAAACCAGTAATAAGTACTTTATTAGATATTTTATGACCGATCATTTTAGATAATCTATACTCTGCATATTTATTTTTCACTTAGAATTTCTTGTATTTTTTTTTAATAAGAGAAGACAATTTATTTAAAGATGGCAAAAAAGGGGGAGAAGAGAGACAATAGATAGATAGCTACTCCACAAGTAGGGAGCATTCAAAAGCAAATACTCATAGAGATTTCTCTGTAGTTCCTTTTTATTGAGTTTTTCCTTGTGTTGGCCTTTTGAATCTGATTGGCTCTTGGGCTTATCTGTCACCCTTGCCTCAATTTCTCTTAGCCGTGTGACCTTCCTTTGTCTTTTGCCAGAGGGTAAGATTATGGATGGGTTTCTTGAGGCCAGGTTATGTAGATGTGAGGAACAAATAAATGGGCAGTTTGTGATTTTTCTGTTGATCACACTACCTGGGACTTTCCCCAAACTATTTCCTTTGCCTTTGTCTCTTTAATTATTGGAATCTAGCTGCCTTTATTTTTCTAACTATTGGAATCTAGCTGCCTTTGCCTTTCAGAGTCTGAGTGTAGAAGTCAAAATTGTCTATTAATTTTTAACAATGTCCAATGAAGCCTTTATCCTACCTTTTCCCTACCTATGGGGACCCCTGTCCCTACATTCTCTGCTCTGCGACAACCATCCAACTGCTGTTGGGGAAACAGGCAATGACCAATCTGGCTTCTTCGAGCTAAATGGGGTCCTAGTTGGAGAGCACTGGATGAAAATCTTCAGCAGGGAAGTTTGTCTAATGGATCTCTGTAGAAGAAGTCTGGCAGATTTACAATGAGTTTCATCTGTGTGACCACTTGGGGTTTGGCAGACCCTTGGTAAAGGGAAAAAAAAAAAAAAGAATCTTTACCAACAGATTAAAGGAATATATGACCAAAGCATGAGCAACAGGATGGAAAGGTGGAAAGGTAGATTGGAGAAAGGGCCATGTTAGATATTGACTATTGACTTATGGGTTGATTTAATGGAATTGCAACCAGCTGGCCCTTAGGATTTTTAGGAGTCGGTGATTGGAGATCCCCCCCCCAATGTCTGGCTTATATCATTATTAATCATATCTCTGGCTATGTCATCCTGCTGTTGGCTGTTCAAGACCAAGTTAAGGTGAGACCTTTGCCAATCACAGTCTCTCTCCTAATATATCAAGGCCAGTCAAGCATCCTCAGGCATTCTTTGTGGGGTTATGATCAGACCCTCTTAGCTCTTAATTCATCCTGTCAAATATGTCATCTGCCAGGATGGGTCATGGTCTGTGCTAGACCACATGGTGCTCCTTGGAATCAGGGGAACAGTTCTTCCTTCCGTACCCTCCTTAGGCAGGATACACACTGGTTGACACACACTGGTTGACTCCTGTTTGTCCTCAGAGGTCTAACCATCTCCTTGCTCAGGAGGTTATGTGACTCACCAGTGTTCTAGGATTTTGTAGCAAGACCCCCTCCTGTTCTGGGTCTTAGGTGATCTTGGAGGGCCAGGGCCAAAATATTGTCTGTCCTCGTAGCCCAGTTACCTTTTCATTTTGGTCTCCCAAACCTTAGTTTTTGAATACTCAGCCAGAGAAGATAGGTTACATTTGGTAGTATAGTGGGATTAGTTAATTTTATGACTTTGTCTAGATACTTTGCTTCCCTAAAGAGGTCCCCCTTAGCTGTGTGATGGAGCAAGGAACAGTGGTCTCTTTTGTTACTTTCAGTAGGCGGTCAGTGGTGTGGTTAGAGATAATCACTAAAGGGTCCATCTACAGGTCCTTGATATACATCAGGCATTCTCATCTTGGGTAGCATATAGTTTTAAGTGGTATTCAGATGTCTTCTCTTATGAAGTTCCCAGCTGACACACCAATTAATTTTACATCCAGAGGGGGACTGTGAGCTGCTGCCCTTCTAGAAAGTGGCAATTATAAACCCAACTACGGTAAAGAATGAAAGAAACCGAGTTTAAATTAAGAGAAGACAATTTATTTAAAGATGGTGAAAAGGGGGAAAAAGGAGGTGATAGATAGCTACTCGACAAGTACAGAGCATTCAGAAGCGAAATACACTTGCTTAGAATGTCTTGCATTAAAGAGATTCTAGTCAGTTCAACAAACTGTGTAATAATGTAGTTTACTACTGAATTTTTTGAAAATGTGCATTTAAAGGAGAGCTCTCTCTTTCATTAAAAAGGTAATGCTTTCCAAGTGGAATAACCTAAGTATGACCACAACATTTAATTTCAGGCACTATTCCACACTTAGAAAATCAATCCAGAATATACTTACAATAAAACCTACATCATAGTTATCCATCAATAGATGACTGGATAAAGAAAATGTTGTACACCTAAAAATTAAACAGTATTCACCATAAATGAGATGGACTCATGTCATTTGCAAAACAATGGATGGAAATAGAGAACATCATTCTAAGTGAAATAAGTCAGACAGAAATTCAAACACAATATTTTTCATCATATGAGAAATTGGGTGCGAGGAATGACATGCAAGCAGGAGCAAGACTATTAGAGAAAAGGAAAGGTTAATTCCTCTTCTTCCCCTCCTCCTCCTCTTCTTCATCCGTCTCTAGGAGGACACATGCATACCTATGTTTAAGTATGCATACCTATGTTTAGGTATGTATGTCCTCCTCCTCCTCCACCCCTCTTCATCCGTCCTGCTCCTTCTAACTCTTTGGTCCTCTTCCTATTTTCCTGTTTGCATTATTTTGTCCTTTAGTTCTTTTCCCCCCATTCCTATTTCTCTTTCCTTCCTCCCACTCCCTGCAATTTTTGCTCTCCCATCCATTTTAAAAGATCTATTTACTTTTTATTTATCTATTTTCTCTTCTGCTGTGTCTCTCTTCTCTCTCTCTCTCTCTCTCTCTCTCTCTCTCTCTCTCTCTCTCTGGGGATACAGGCTGTTTACAAGATTTAAACTATCATAACTTGTGCTGGTATAAACATAGGTATGCATGTGTCCATATAATATGATGACTTTAACTCTTTTGGGAATATATCTAGAAAGAGAATAACTATCAAATGGATTTCTGTTTTTAGTTTATATGAGGAATCGTTACTCTCATTTTCTTTTCACCCCACATTCTTCCCATCATTTTTTTTTTAATTTCTTAGTGATAGCCAGTCTTTTTGGACTAAGAAAATATCTCTACATTGTTTTAATTTGTGTTTCTCTAATGGTCAGTAATGTTGAGCATTTTACTTCTTCTGAGAAGTGTCTATTCCCATTTGGTTGCTCATTTTTTATTAGGTCTTTTATTTTGGGGTAGCTACATTTTTGAGGTCTTTATATATTCCAGATGTTAGTCCTCTGTCCAAGAAATAACTGGCAAAATATTTTGCCCATTCGGTATGTTGTCTCTTCATTCTGTTGGTTGTTTCCTTTGCTGTGCAGAAATGTTTCAGTTTGATATAATGTCTTAGTTTTCTCATTGTTGGAACAAAATACCCCACGTCCAAAGTTAAAGGAGGAAAGGTTTATTTAGCTCACAGGTTGCAGAGGTTCCAGTTCGTAGTTGGCTGACTCCAAGGCAAGGTGGCGTGGCAGAGTGGCGTTACACAGAAAAAAATGTACATGTTGAACAGAAGGCAGCAAAGCAGCAAAGTAGTGAAGACTCAGCAAGCCACCACACAAGCCCTCTTTCCGTTCCTTATATTTTATCCAGGCTACATGACTGCCCTTAAGGCAGGTGGCTCTCATACCCAGGGTGGGTCTTCCTATTATCCACAACCAGAGCGATGCCAAACCAATCAATAGGCAAATAAGTAATCACACACCCTTAATCCCAGTAGCACACACTCTAGATCCAGCCACCTGTGAATGGCCGCACCTATGATTACATGTGGTTTTGGGGGGACATCTAGACACAAAACCTAACATACGACCGACCGTCTTTGTTGATTTTCAATATTATTTCTTGTGCCATTGGGGTTATGTTCAGAAAGTCCGTGTGTGAGAATGTCTTCAAGAGTTTTACCTATTTTATCTTCCAACAGATTAGATATTTCTGTTTTAACCTTTAGATCTTTGATCTTTTTATTTTAGTTTATTACATGGTGAACTGTTATGGGTCTAGACTCGGTCTTCTGCATGGGGATATCCAATTTTCCCAGGAGCATTTATTAAAGAGGCTAACCTTCCTCCAGTGTATGTTTTTTGTCCTCTTGTCAGAGATCAAATATCTGAATGTGTCTGTGATTGTTTCTGCTTTCTCAACTTTGTTACATTGATCCATACACCTGTTTTTGTTCCAAGTACCATGCTGTTTTAATCACAGTAGCTTTGTAGTATAACTTCAGTCTGGGATTGTAAGGCCTCTTATTTTGCTTTGCTACCCAGGATTGTTTTTGCTGTTCCAGGTCTCTTCTGGTTAGATACTAATTTTAGGATTGTTTTCCCTAGATCTATGAGAAATACTACACAGTTTTTTCAAACAGAATTCGTCAGTGCCACCTGCCTGCTTACATTCTTTGTGTCAAACTGAGATTACTATGAATCAACTTACAGAACAATTATCTGTATTAATTGGCAAGATGCTCCAATAGTAACTCCTGACTGCAACCAAGGACAACAAGAGCCAAAGGTCCACGGACCTTAATGCCCAAGGACATTTTTTCCATGCATTATTTCTTTCTGAGGAAAAAAAAAAAAAAGTGTACTCCCAAGAGAGAAGCATCAATCTCCCTTAAAGACCACACCATATCCCACCAAGTCCTGCCACATAAAGATTCCATTTTCTCTCAACACTTCCAGATTGGGGTTCAAGCTTCCATCTTGAAAATTCAGAAGACAAAATGTATCTCAAACATTGGACTTCTGTCATTCTTTCAAATCTTTTTTTAATCCAGATTTTTCTCTTAATTTTGCTTTATCCATAAGTGGTTGTCACTATAAGGATTAGAGCACACTCCCCAACTCCTACCATGTTTCCCTTTACTTTTTTTATTTTTTAAAATTTATCCCATTAGTTCATGTTTCTCTTTTTTGATGGATTTTTATTAAAATTTATCCAAAATTACAGAAAATTACAGGCCATTACACAAGCTTACAGATTATAATACCTTGTACCTTTTGCTTATAACAATGAGCAATGTAAACAACCATATAGATGCAGCATTAAGTCACAACTCCATAAAGTTACTGTAGTACCTAGGGTACATGTTACTGTTTTGAGTTAGGGTTATTAGGTTCTTAGAACCTACTGTGTTTTATAACATCAACCATCATTCTTGATTATTTGATTAAGATATAAGATCTTAAAACTATTCTAACCACAATTTAGACTCATTATTTTAAGTTTTACTGAAAGAAGGTACACATTCCAAAGAATATTTTATCTTCCAACACTTGTCTGCCACTGTCTCAATAATTATACATAGAAATACATAAGATAATGTGATTTTATGAAACTGATGAACAATTAATAAAATAGGATAATTAATACAAATTCAAGATAGAAACTGTTATTTAGGAGATTATTTTAAATAATATACCATAGAAAATATTATATTGAATTTAAAGCAATATACAAAATTATATTTTCATTCTCCAAAAGCCTTGATTTTATGAATATACACAGCTTTTCTTGAAGTATACGGTGTTTTAAAAATATGCAAAATATCTCATGAATAAATAGCCCTGCAACACATCATCATAATTAGACTTTAATCTATATCCACAATGTTTTCATAAATATTTTATATAGTATCTATTATGAAAAGTAATTGAAGAGTGAAATATTCAAATTCATCATATTCCATTATGCAGCTCAACTTAATAAATTATTTCAGTAAGAGAATAAAACTAATTTTAGTATGTGTGCAAAAATAGTGGTAATGTATATTAAATTTATTATACTTTCCTCATTTGTAAAATGACAAAATATCTAATATTCTCCACCTGAGACAGCTTTATGAGATGTGATAGAAAAATATGATCTGTATTCAAATAAAAATAATTATTATAGTTAAGGATACATGGCACTATCTCCCTCTAGATACTCTCCCTTACTTGAAACACAATTATCCTGCCCTTCTTGCCATTTTGGGAGCAATTCTGGAAGTTCCTTTCCATGACTGTCTAGCTGCAATATTCTGGCTGCCTTGATGTCCTGACCCAACTCAAAACGTTTTGTTTTCCTGGTCATTTTAATTTTAGGAAAGGGCCAGAAGTCACACAGAGCTAAATGTGTCAGATAAGGTGGATGACAGCAGACTGTAGGTTTCACCAGCGTGCCTTTCTGCTGGATGCCCCTGGGCAGCTGCACGTGCCATAGGTTTGATTATACTTCATGAAGACGCTTGGGAAAGAGAATTCTACAACTGCTTCAGAAAGTGGGAAAAACAATCAGATAAGAGTGTTCAGCGCTGAGAACAGTATTTTTCGGGGGGGAATTCATGGCAATGCATCTTACTACAGCAATTATTTATTTAAATATTCACCATAGGTTTTGGTCACCCCTTCTGTAACTTATTGGTCAAGAATATTTAGGATGATGGTACCCTGAATCACAGAAACTCTGCCTAGAGTGTTGAATAGTTAGTTTTTTTTTTTTTTTCCTCTTGTTCCTATTGGAAATTTAGAGTGGAATTAAAGATATCAGATCCATACAGGAGATAATGGGACATCACTGCACTGAAAGAGTTTAACAAATTCAAAGACCGAAGGAGACTATGTCTTCGATGGTGCGGTCCTTTGTTCTGGGCAGGTCTGGTCATCACACAGAATGTGCTCGGAGGAATTTAGCTCAGGGTCCTTGCAAATGATCTGGAAGAAACTTCCTGCCTTGTCAGGTGAGGGAAGAAAGAACTGAATCCAATCCTAGAAGATAGTGCCTAGTTGAACAAGATACTGAAAGATGTGCCTGCCATAGAATGAGCAGGAAAGATATAGCAGAAGGTGGTCATGTTATAGGAATCAAAAAAGCAGAAAGCTGGTTCCCCAAAGGAGTTGCTGTGTTAGTTGGCCTTTTTGTCACTATTGCAAATACCTGAGATAAATCAACTTACAAAGATCACAGGTTTAGATTGCAGATTTGGAGTTTTCCGTCTATGGTCAGTTTGCCCCTTTGCCTTTAGGTTTGCGGTGTGGCAGCACAGTGTGGCAGGAATGTGCTGCAAAGCTGAGTTGCTCACCTTGCAGCACACGTAAGGTATGTTTAATCTCTATGAATTGCATCAACAGAGGAAAGGCAGGCAGTCCACTCACGGAAATTCACCCAGACAGCTAGGCACCCGGACAATTTGGCATATTTAGAGTGTGTATTATTTAGAGCTAAAATAGGGATGCTAGCAAAGTAAGAATTTACCTAAAGGTAGTTGACACAATTCAGTAAGTATTGTTTATCTATTTATTGTAAGGTTGCTTAATTGATAAGAATATGAAACAAATCAAATCTCTGTCTTTTGTATTTTACAATACAATTAAGATCCAGACCCTTGAGGTGTGTGTGTGTGTGTGTGTGTGTGTGTGTGTGTGTGTGTGAGAGAGAGAGAGAGAGAGAGAGAGAGAGAGAGAGACAGACACAAAGATGGTGTCACAGTTCCTAAGTAGACATCCCAATGAAATAATAATAATCTGTTTTGATACCAGAGGGACCTGTAACAAGACAGAATATGGTGTTTAAAGATATTTAAAATATTTGTTGAATGAATCAATAAAGACATTCAACTTACTATAGAAACAGAAAATGATGCCAACTTTTATGTAAAATATTTGGTTTGAGTTATTCATTAAGGTAGAAAAAATAAAAGACTCCTGTTTATAGAGTAGATATTGACTTGGAAGCTATTTTAGGGTATCCAAAGCTATACATGTAAGATAACCCTGAAAAGAGTCCTGTTGAGGCATAGAGGAGAAATGTTAAATCAAAAATACTCAATGAGCATACAGTATAATTACTAATATTATATATCATCTGCCATTAGTATTTACTAATGGCAGATGATATATAAATAAAATCAAGGCTAACTAGGAAGAAAATGAGAACAATTGTCAATTACTCAGAGAAGTTGTTTTTATTTTTATAAATAGGAAATCTGAGGCACTGTGGTGCAGACCATTTCAATAAAGAATTGCAAGTATTGCCTTCTGACAAGATAGTCCAATACCCTCCGTGATTTCTTTTCACTGCATTTTATCACTGCATTTGTCATGGAGCATTTCTGTAATAATTTTATTAATGATAAAGTAGCATGGCTTTTTCAAATAAGTAATGTAACAATTATCAGAGTATACTATGGTTCATAAATTTAAAAAAAATCTGAAATAAATGTAACTGTAGGAAGTCTAGAAATCAGCAACTGATAGCATACAGTGGAACAGAATTATGTCCATATTAGCAGACAATATTTTTGTAAAGAAAATATTTGTACTTATTAGTTCCCACTTGTCAGAATTACAGCTTCTGAGCTCTGGTATCAGACTTACATTTGGTTGTTTTGATTGTTTCTAGCAGTCAAGGATAAATATCACTTTCTATGCCACAATGATTTTATAAATTCCCCTGACTTATCTTGTGGTTCTGCCAACACACCTTGTTATTCTCTTGGCTTCAAACTTCCTTTCCGATTTTCCCACAGGGCGCTCAGTGACAGACTTAAAGAGACACACATTCCTTCCACAGCTGCTTGGCATTTCTGAGACATGGCTTTGCACCTTGATTCATATTTCTCCCCGTTGTTCCACAGCATCCTTACAAGCTGAGCAAATGAAGGTAGTGGGGAGGCCCGCTGAGAATTTAGGAGGCTGAGGGGAAAAGCAAGGCAAAAAGAAATATGAAATGATTCAGACAAAGTCTCTCTGAAAGGGATCGGTTTTGATCCTAATTCTTATTATACCTGGACAAAGCCTCCCAAGAATTGGCAGTAGTCTGTTTCCTTTACAAGGTACAGATACCACTGAGGAGAAGCTGGCAAGTAATAATGAAACTATGACTAACATCATCCCTTCTCTCTTCTTGATTTTTTAAAGAAACATTTAATAGTCAAAGAATGATGGCTTAATGGTATAAAAGAAAAAATCCTTAATTAGCAGGTATTTATGAAGATAGTCAAATTACCTATCACGGAGTAAATTTGCAAGAGACTAAAAGAGTTTGGAGGTTTCAATCAGCATGAAAAGCACCAAAGATCTTAAGCCTGATGAATGATCTCAAGTTCATTTTGCTGCTTGCTTTGATCGTTTTTCAATGTGAAGTTACATCTTTCAAAGCTGCTAATTCTCATTCAAAGTGCAGAGTGGTTCCAGAGAATTTAAATCACATCTGTAAGTGTGTGTAATAGCACCCATGGTTATTTCACAGTAATTTAGAAGGCCACTATCAGGATGAGTGACTCATTCTTAGTATTATCATAGAAAACTTGTAAAAATGAGATTGCTCTTTGCATTTCAAACTTGAGAAGCACTGTTCAAATTTTAACCATTTTCAGAGAATGAGGAGTATTATAGTTACACATTGAAAGAGTCCCCCCCAAAAGAGACTATATAAACAAAGTACAATGAAAAATGGAATAAAAACCATCCCACATTGTCTTTTAACTGGGTTATTTGCTACATTTTCTGCTGCTAACCAGCTGACACCATTCAAGTTACTTTAAAAGATGGGAAATTTCAATATATCATATATGATATAGGAGACAAATTACATTGGAATAAGGAATTCTTTTACAGACAAATTGGATATCTATGCAGTTTTATGGTAGCATATTTTACAGCACTCTAACATTTCTATATTGAATTTTTGGTAAGAATAAAAATATAGAAAGAAAAAAAGATGAAGGGCACAATTTAAAAAAAGCAGAAGACTCGTTGAAGGAACAAAGAAAAATACTAGGAAAAATGAGAAAGAAAAAATGGGAAGAGGCTAGTGAGGGAAAGAGAAAGAAGAGTTAAGGATAAAGGTAAAGAGTCCCTGTGAAGTAGAATGGTTCAATCTCTTGGGTTCTAATCATTGGAAAACCCTCCAAAAGGTTAAAATAACCTGTTATACAGTATTCTATGCTGGTTTCCCTGCAAGCTGACCCTCAGTGATAATAGGCATGTGGGATACTTATTATATGTGCTTTGGAGATAAACACCTTTGGAATTGAGGGACTAAGAACAGCACATGGCCAGAGCTTTCTGCATCAGTCATTTGATTCAGGGCACCAAAAATGTGCATAATCTACCATGGGATGGGTCTTTGAGCCCAACTTACTTCATAAAGGAGTTCAGAGTGGGAAACTCTTCACTAACATCAATTTAAAAGTAGGACAAAAAGTATTATCTTAGAAGGCACATGTAGGGAAGTGAGAGTATCATAATCTCCATCAAAGCCTATCTTTCATGTCACTCTATCTACTTGTTAACATAAATTCTTTTAGAAGAGCCATTAAGATTTCTGGTGAGGGGGTTAGGATTTAGCTCAAGTGGTAGAGTGCTTCCCTAGGAAGCACAAGGCTCTGCGTTTGATCCCCAGCACATTAAAAAAAAAAAAAAATTCTGAAGGGCTGTCTTAATAGGGGTTAATAAGAAGAGGAAATTAAAGCAAATGAAATGTAGCCCACAATGCTGAGGTTTGTCCTGGGTTCACTGCTAATAATCACTTCTTTATATTTCACTGTCCATTCTAGATTGCTGGCATGATTAGCTAGCCTCTGGGCTGGTCTTTGTGATTAATCCATGGGATGACCCAGGCCTTGCGCTATAGGGGTCTGATTTCCTGATCATTGTTTGCTAACATCCGAACTTCCTATAAAGTCCATCTGGGCATTAGGGTATCAAGAGGCACTCATGTGGACCACCTAGATGTTAGACATTTCTCTCTGCCTGTCTGTGTGACAACATAGTCTGATGGTAATAGCCGATTACCCTTGCCAAAATACAGATCTTTTAACAGCTGGTTCCTTTGCAAAAGAAATCCAAATTTCCCAGGTGAGATTCATACCCTATAATTGCATAGAACACTTGCTGGTCCAATTGTGTTCATGATCTGTATACTTTCAGAGCCTGTATTTACAGGAAGAAGGAGAACAGCTTGTGCTGCTTCCAGCGATCAATTCCCTGGTCGGGATCCTTAAATTTTCGAGAGATGGTATTATATAAATAAATGCCTGTGATTCCCAGTGTATACCACTTCAGGGAAGAGGATACCTCATCTGAATTACTAAAGCTTCAGGGCTGGCACTTTAGTTTGTGTCTTCTGCAAGCTCTCCCAAATCTCTTCCAGCCCTGCATCTTTTCTAGGTGGTGCAATGTGTGATCCCGTGTTTTGGTGCCTACTCACGCATCTATTTGCTATAAAGTCGGTGTTATGGTCTGGCACAATCAAACATGGAATTCTATACCAGTAGTAAGCCCCAGGGCACTGATCCTAGCAGAAGGCAAGTGAAAAAAAGGCAAATCAAGTCAGATAAAGTATTTTATCCTGCTGGAATGAACTGGTGCCTAAGATAATCATCTTTCCACTGAGGAGCCATGTGGTATGTATCAAGATTTGCAAGGGAATTGATTTAATAAAGGACACATAAATGTTTAGGATTATCTTATAATAGTCACCCAAAAAGTCAAGTACAGAAACTGCCAAGACATCTGTCTGCAAACTAAAGACCCGAAGAATCCAGCCCAAGGCCTGGATCCCACAGCAATGTCCCCTGCAAGTCCGTCTCAGGGCTCTGCGCCGGAAGGGCTCAAGAGCCAGAGGTGGAAGCTAGAAAGTTGCACCTGTAGGGTGAAGGGTCTGTGCCAGAAGGCTGAGGGATCTGCACTGGAGTCAGGAAACAGTGCTCGAGGCAAAGGAAGACAAGAGCTCTCCGAAAGGAAACAGCAGCCATCCTAGCTGACAATGGGGACCAGAGCTCCTCCTCTGACTAGAACTGAATCTGTATCAGGAAAACTAGCTGCAACAAAGCTTCTCCTCAGAAATCAGCTGCCCACCATCTTCTCCTGTTCTCTTATGCCTTGTAAGCAGAAATCCTCAGGTGGGTCTTCTACGCCCAGAACCAAGCTGACTCAGTTCAGCCGGGCGTTCCTGCGTAAGTTGACCATTAATTAGTTTACACATGGTGTCTTTGGGAGATGGTGTCATATTGAGAATCAAGGATTTTCAGAGCATGTCATTAAATCAGCTTTGACAAATGTGTTCATGTTGCTGGACCTAGACATAGCCTCTGTCCCTTCCCCTCTGCTCCCTGTTCTTTCAAGGGAAGAAACTGGTGGGGCTGATGGCAGAAGGAACCAGGGAGCTAGATGAGGTCTATTGCCAAGTCATTGTATGTGTTTTGTGTGTTAGTATCTTTTCCAGGGGCAAATGTTCCCTGGTAGATATTAACATGAAAAACAAAAATCATATTTAATGTCCATTCTCACATGTATATTCAAAGTCAAATATAGTAATTTTAATTTACCTGACCCATAAGTAGAACACAATGGACTCCTGTTATCCTTCTTTATTCCTCTATTTAATATTAGTGCCCAAATATCTTCGGTAAGGTCTGCAAAGCCAAAAAATTAATTCGTTCTGAGCTCTCAAACTAGTGTGCAGTTAATGTTCAGTGAATGTTCTTTAAATCCGTTGAGTTCGAAGGTTTAAATTCAGGTATAAATGCATCAACTAATGGGCCTAATGACACTAATCCCATTTAAGAAAATGTGATTGGTCACGGAAAATCATCAGACCACTAGTTTGGGTGGTGATTCAAAATAATTCTCTACACAACCGGACTGTAACTTATGTTTAATTTAAATTTTAGCCTTAAAATCTAAATCCTAAGGATGTCTATACTCCTGTCATTCTCCTTTCATTATTAAAACTTTTCTCTGATTGAGTTAATTGTTTTGTGGTGAGGTTTACACATCTAGAAGCAGTTCTGATGATGTCTGTGTAATAAAATGTATTCAATACCCTTGACATTTCAATAATTATCTTTGCCATTATATTTTCTATTACATGTTTTTTTTCAAATATAAGCATTCTTTTAGTAATCCACATGATTAGTATAAATCAGTTCTACAAAATTTCTGTTCTTACGTATCTCAGTTTTACAGACAAAAATAATCACTTATTAATGCTATTTTAATTGATCACATTAAAAAAGAGGATACATTAAAAATGTAATGAATGTATTAATACTAATTAAATCTTCAGTAATAGTACGCTGTGTTAAAAAGCAAAAATGTTCAGGTAGAATTTAATTCTATTTTCATATCATAGAAAGTAAAGACACTTGAAGTGATCGTAAGCTTAGACAGTATTTACATGCTTACACCTATATAACGACCTCAGCATTGGAAATATTGCCTCTATTTCTATCAAAAATAATTAACCATTCCTGCAACAACACTAGCGACATTGGGCCCCCGGGAAAATTATCCTCTCAGTTTGGTCACTCCATCATTGATTGAGGGGTCCTCTGTCAAGTCTGCTAGAATTATTACGTGAAGGGCTCATTATTCAAGTTGTCAAATTTGACCTAAACATTATCTCTAAGGCATAAAAACTTTCTCTTTTCAATCAAAAAAGTAAATTGCAATATCTGATTGTGTATATTTTTACTTCGACTATCATTTTAAATAATCCCCTTTTTAGCTGCAATTGTCTGCCTGTGCTGTCATTACCATGCATCATTTTCCCATCTGCAGCCATCTGACTTTACATACACTCTTTCCTTCATTGCCTGCCATCGTTGATAGATGTTTTTTATGGTTCCCGCAAGCCATAGAGGGTGGACTGACTTACTAATTCCATCAGTGGTGAAGAGACGCCTACAGCAATGTTTCAGCACCTAAGCTGCGACCGGGTTTCAAGCAGTGAAAGACCAAGTGTATCCCAGCAGCATTTAGAATTATTCAAAAGGTACATATGCTCTCCCTATACCTTAGGAGTAAAAATTATGTAAGAAAATAGGCAAGTGTGAGTGTGTTTCTAAATTGCATTTTCAAATTTTAGAATCAGTGATTTTTCATATCTAAGTGGTATACATATAATAAGTATTCACTGACTATGCTATACTCTGATCATTTTAGTTCTCATTATCATCTAAGACATTTTGATATTCAGTGTCAACTAGTTTAGTTTTACTTATTAAATTATAAAAATAAATTACTCGTTATGTTAGGAGTTCACATTCCTGATGGTCTACTGTTCGAGTTCAGATAAAGGGTTAGAAAGAATGGTTAATTATTTTAAACATATTTAAAGCATCCTCAATATCCTCACAGTTCAACACGTATTTTCCCAACTGTACATGTCCCATTGGGTCATGATCCCACATTATTATTTTAAAAAATATTTTACCAGGATACACTGGCTAATTTTATAATGAAAATAAAAATAAAAGTATTACCACCTGTGGTAAATAGAAATTATGGCCCTAAAATTAATTCTTAAGCTTTCTTGAATCAAGTCTCATGATCTAATTGCAATAATTAACCTAACTGTTATAGAAGCCTGATTATTGTTGAAAATAATGGCAAGAATATTTTTCTACTTATTTAGCCATCATCATTCTTGGAAAAAGTACCAATTCTTACTTTACATATAAATAAGCTTAAAATGTTAAGTAGTTTATTAATAAATATGTAAATCATTTGTTCAGCGGCTATCTGTCCTCTTTTCCTCAAAAAACTCTCATTTTCATCCTTTTATGTATAATCACTTTTTGATATATCAGATAATACTAACTCCTAAAAGCAGAGAACTGCTGCAATAACAGAAGCAGATAACAACAGAGTGAGCATGTCTTGCTAAACATGTCCCCGCCTTAGCTCCTTGCTCTTGAAACATACTTCTTAACTTATTTTCCTTCTTTATAAACAATTATACTCTAAGTATTTACATGGGAAATCTTTAGGATTACACCCAGCTTTGCCCTTCTCCTGTTAATAAATTACCAGAAATAAAAAAGTCTGTATTTCCACAGATGAAGACGAAGAATATTTTTATTGCATTTTGTCCTGAGATTGTTAATGATTCTATTGAGGTTTTTGGCAAATACTGCTATTATAAAATACAGATACTGAATACTCTATCAAAGACATTCAGTTTCTCCTAAATGGCATTTGAAAGAATAGGAGGTGGAGACAGAAAAGGAGCTGGAGGAAGAACCAAAAAACCCTTGACATGGGCCATCTCTTCTTTCTGACTCTCTTCCCTTCATCATTAAAATTATTTTGAAAGTAATTAAAACATTTAAAAATTGGATCAGTAGCATACTATGAGTTGCAAGCAATAGATTCATTTTACCATATAAAATTGGTAAAAAATAATAATAATAGATGTGAACTACTTGGATCTTTAATGTAGAGAATGAGGTATTGAGGTGCTATACATTTAGTATTGGGGCAAAGTCATGCTTCCATTCTGTAATCATTAGAAAGACTTAACTGCCTCCCCATTATATATTATAAAATGCATATGGGCCTCCGTGGACACATGTGTGCACACACACACACATACACACACTATACTCAGAACTTGGATGGAAATGTTGTTTTGTACAGTCTTCATATTTGTTTTCATTGACTCTTGTAGACTAAGCATCAGATATTCTATGGCGATTTTTTTTTCTTTTTTTTTGCCTACTGGGAATCGAATTCAGGGTCTCGTGCTTGCTAGGCAGGTGCTCTACCACTGAGCTAAATCCCCAGCTCCAGAAAATAACTCTTGTAGCATTTAAAATTGGAGATGATTTTTTTTGTTGTTGTTCCAAAGACAGGAGGGCAGGGAAGCCTGTTTAAATTTATGATACATATAAAAGTCTAAAGTGGCCATACAAATATATACTGATCATTTATTTTCACAGTGTTATTTTATGATATGTATTATTTGTGTTTGGTCATTGAAATTCTAAATTTTGTTGGTTAATATTGCACGATTGCATTTGAAGTATTTTTACTTCATCATTATG
>PVJO010017181.1:0-34346 GCA_004026905.1 Hystrix cristata | reverse complement strand
CTTATAATTTGAGAAAATTAGTCATGGAATTTTCACACATCTACTGGTTTTATACTACGTACCACATGATTTCGCACCCACTCTGCTACCCTTTCCACATGCAGCTCAAAAAGAAGGGGATAGGGGAAAGAGAAAAGATTGTGATGAAAGTGAACTGTGAAGTAGTCAGTGCTGGATAGAAGACATGAGTAACCTATGCAGGCTAATGACTTGGCACTAATTCATACACATTTGTCCACCATTGATGTAAAGGAGCCTGTGTTGCCAATGAAAGTGTTCTGTTCACTGCCAGAGCAGCTCTGCTGTGGTGACCCCAGCATTAGACAGTGGCCTCCACACAGTGGAATTCTGTGGGGCTGTTAACAATTGTGTTGGGGTCGGGGATTTAGCTCAAGTGGTACAGCACTTGCCTAGCAAGCACAAGGCCTTCAGTTTGATCCCCAGAATCAAAAAATAAAAATAAAAAAATTGTGTTATAGGAGAATAACATGGAAACATATTCAAATGATGTTGCCATGTGAAAAATACAGAGGCTGGGGATTTAGCTCAGTGATTAGAGTGCTTGCCTTGCAAGCACAAGGGCCTGAGTTCGATCCCTGGCACCACAAAAAAAAAAAAAAATACAGATAGATACCGTCCAAGTGATCATAAACCATGATTTCTGTCATCATTTAATTAGTATGATTGTATTTTCAAAGTTTCCATTATGCATTGCAAGAATTTTCTGCCAATTACTGCTTTTAACAATATTTGTATATATTTGATCATAACACATTGTTTTGCTTTTATGTACAATTCTCAATCTTTCTTTTTCTTTCTTTCTCTGAGTTTTGTGTTGATGGAGTTCAGGATCTAATACCACAAAATATAGCACCTTAGCACTTCAGACAACAGCAAAAGCAGGAAGGTCACTCTCACCTTCCCCTCTCCCATTTCCCCTGGAAGACACAAAAACCTAAGAACAATTTTCTGAACTTCCCCTGCAGGAATGATAAGATCCTCATGAGAGTGATGCCCTATCTATACCTGGAGGAAAGGAACTTCCTTACCTCTGAAGACAAAGCAACATGGAGAAGAAGCTGAAAAAGAAAGAAAAGAAAAGAAAAGAAAAGGAAAGAAAAAGACTGTTATCCTCAGTTTATTAGATCAGGCTCCATTCATTCATTCAATTGTTTCTTCACAGTTACCTATTTCTTCGTCAAACCTAACATTTAAGATATACAGCTTTATCCATTTATCAGGGCTGTCATTTCTTTATAAATCTTCTCATTGCATATGAATTCTATATGAAATAAATGTGGGTGCTTTTTCCTTCTTATCCTGTGTTCAGCCAGGATAATGGGTAAAGAAATGATATTTATTCATTCCTACAATTTCTTACCTGAAAAGGCTTTCCTGATCCTCAAAATTAAAATATTATGTTTCTTCTATGATTTTTATAATGCTTATTTCCTTTTTATCTAGAATTTTTTTGTACATGCTGAGACTAAGTTAATTTTATACTAAGAAAAAAGCAATTTTAGACCTTCATGATTTTATTAGCTCTCTGGAACTTGTACTTTATGTCATAATTCTGCCATATTCTCAGAATCATATATCTTAATTCTAGCTGGTGTGGTGAAAGATAACCTGAGAAAGAAATTATTTCAAAAGCAAATGCAATTTTTAAAATGCAAACGTACCCATCTATTGCTTCTATGCATTTGTAGCCAAAGACCATGAATCATATGAAGAAGGATCTGTGATACTGTGACAAATGACAGAAAAGAAATGCAATAAATACTAATGACTGTGCAATTTCAAGCGACCTTTTTTGCAAAGCAAACAAAAAACAAAAATGTGCCAGTTGGATCGAGTCCCAGTCATACAACCTATCCTGTGAGTTTGCTAAAGTCTTAGCTCTCTGTCCTTTCAGTATTCCAATAGTACCTTACAGGAATTGAATATGGGAAGACAGGGTGGCAGCTTTACAGCAGGATTGAGCTAATACTTGAAGGAATTCAGTGTCCCATACCAAAATATACTGACTTGGTATATTGATTATTTTAAACTGAAAACAGTAGCGAAACTTGGGTGCAGAAAGGGCTAACTGATCTGCCTTTTCCCACATGCAACAGGGAATGCTCTGGAAGGTGTGCATTCCCTGTACCAGGGCAAAACAATATTCCTTATCACCAAAAACTGGATCTAGAGCAGCGATGGGCCTGAATAAGCAAACTCGCTAAAGTAACCCTTGTTTTTGACTATCTTTACATCCCCTATCCAGTCAAAAATGGACCACATATACTATGGTGGTGCCTTAGGATTTAAATAAGAGCTGAAAATTCCTATTGCTTATAATATCTTTAACTGTTATTGTTACCAGAATAAGGTCCCTGCTGCTCACCACTCTAAAGCCAATATTCGAGAGATAAGAATTACTAGGAAAAAATCATGTACTTAAGGGCCACCCCTGAAGAAAATGGAGGTTCCATCATCTGTAAACCCCATCTTGTGGATTCCAGTGCACAAAGGGCTTTCTTAGGGAGTGAAAGGGGGAGATCAGGAAGGGTATGTGCTAAGCAGGGTTTTCATCCTCCAAGGAATGTGTCTCCTTCCTTCTTTTCTGGACAGAACACTGCAATAGACTTCAATCTTCTGGGGATATTCCTGTAGTTCTTTCTTCCCCCCTCCTTGAGACAGGGTCTTGCTAGGTAGCCCTTGAATTCTCAATCCTCCTGCTTCAGTCTTCTGAGCACTGGGATACAAGTGTGTATCACTGCCCTTGGCTCTTAGTTCTTGTACTTTTTTTTTTTTTTTTTTTTTTTTGTGGTGCCGGGGATCGAACTCAGGGCCTTGTGCTTGCAAGGCAAGCACTCTAATCACTGAGCTAAATCCCCAGCCCCCGCTCTTGTACTTCTTTAGACAGATGATTTTTCTGTAAGCTAAACCTCACGATTTACATGCTTTGTATTGGTTGATGCACAGAACTAAAGACACAACATGAGTGTCACAAAGTTCATCACTAAATGTTCTGGGTTCTGTACATCTAAAAGATTATGTAGCAGTTAAAGTCTAAACTGTCTAGTTAGGACTTCTCTTTAGAATTTAGAATGCCATTCAAAAAGGAAAGAGACATAATACTTGCAAAAGTATTATAGAGGGGCACCAACTTTGTAGGAAGGCAAAAGCAAGGACAACTTCCCAAAGCGTCTGCCCTGCAACATAACAAAAGCATAAAATAAGTTGAAAAAAATTTAAGTTTATAAAGTAAAAAAGTTAAAGCAGCACGGTGGCACACACCCATAATGCTGACACTCTAGGAGGTAGAGGCAGGAGGATACTGGCTCAAACCTGTCTTAGTTATTTTCTTGCATTGCTGAGAAAAAATACTCGACACCCAAAGTTAGGGGAAGAAAGGTTTAACTAGCTCAGTTTGTAGAGGTTTCCGTTCACAATCAGCTGAATCCAAGGCAGGGTGGCATGGCAGACAGGCAGAAGGCAGCAAGGTAAGCACAAGGAGCAAAAATGGGTACAAGCAAGGGGTAGGCAAACCTCTTTCTGTCCTTTATATCTTATCCAGGCTACCTGGCTTTAGGGTGCGTAGCAATCCCATCCTTAATGCTTTAATCCTAGCATCACATCCTTGATTCCAGCAGAACTATGCCAAGCCAATCAGTGGACTGATTTAGTAAACACACACTCTAGATCCAGCCCCACCGACGACCACATGAGGCTTTGGAGAGACATCTACACACAAACCATAACATTCTGCCCCTGGCCTCCCAAAGACTCATGTACACCCTTGTATGTAAAAGGCATTTAGTCCATCTCTAAAAGTTGCCAAAGTCCTAACAGTTTTAGCATTGCTGCAAAGTCCAAGTCCAAAGTCTCCTCTGAGATTTAAAGCTGTAAGCCCTTGTACAAATGAAAAGAAAGTTAAGCACTTTCAACATGCAATGGCACAAAATAAACATTACCATCCCAAAAGGTACAAATAGGGGGATACAAAGGAATGGGACCAAAGCAAGTCCAAAATCCAGCAGAGCAAACATTAAGTCCTGTAGTCCCATGTGCAGCATCAGAGGTGATTTGTGGTAAAGTCTGAACCTCAAGGGGTTGAGTGGCTCCGTCCCTACGGCACTTCTGGTGGTGGTAGCTCCCATGGCTTCTCTCTTGGGCTGATTCCGCTCCCTCCTTGCAGTTTTCCTCAGATGATCCACGTTCCTGGCTTCTCCACAATTCTGGGGTCTCCAGTGTACCTTTGGATTCACAGTCACAGCTTCACACACTGCCCTCTCAGGGGCACACTGCCTGGCCTCCCAGGCCTTGCTCTGAAATCTGGGTGGAAGCCTTCCTGACCCTACAACTCTTGCACTCTGCATCCACCTAAAACTAGGCCAGCTGGTTGACACCAGGGTCTGCCGCCAGCTGGAGCAGAAGCCCAGCTCCCTTCTCTCTTGTCTGTAGAGATTGTGTGCTTGGATTGCTGAGCTCTCTGAACCAAATCCCGAAGAAGAACTTCCCTAGGCCACCGCCATTCTGGAATGTAGTGCTCTGGGGCTTTCTTCTCAAGCAAAGTCTTTCACCTTTCCAACTCTGAGGCTGCAGAGGCTGGAGTCCTGCTGTTTCCTGTCCTATCCTTGGGCCATCTTTTCTGTTGTCCTCTGAAATGTATGGCTTTTTCTTGCTAGTCTTTTCAACAACCAATCTCTCCTTCATTCTATCTTTGCAGGCTGCAACTGTACTGGAGCTTCCTTTATGGCCAAACTCACAACATTCTGAGTCATTCTGCTGGGCTCTACGCTCTTGATTCTCAACATAAATCTGGCTAAAAGCCCCCAACAATAGCCATGCCACGGCCTCAATACTGGACTGCCTTGAAGCTTCTTTTACAAGATTAATTAGTCCACCACCTTAATCCTAGTCTCAGGCAAAGTCTCTGGACATGAGCAAAATGTAGACAAACTTTTTGTCAGACCATAACACACATGGTCTGGAGTCCAACAGCTGATGCAGTCCTTCTTCCCAGGAGAAACCTCCCAAGCCTCATTTGTACTGGCAACTTTTCTATTAGCATTCTGGTCTTCTGAGCTCTGACCAGAATCTCCCGCTATGTACCTATGAAGGCTTTCCAGGGCTTCTCTTTCAGGTGACATTTCCAAATCTTTCCTAACTCTTCCCCTTCACATAGCCAGCCCCAAAGGCTCCTGAACCACATAGTCAAGTATAGTCCCAGCAATGACCCCACTTCTCTGGTACCAAATTCTGTATTAGTTAGCTTTCTAGAGCCAAAGGTTTACAAGAGAGCAGATTTAATACAGGACATTTATAAGTTACAGTATTCACCCATAAGCCAAATGCAGGAAGCGTGCCAAATGTCTATGCACTGGAGACTCAAAAGATCCAATCAAGGTCTGGGAGTACACAGCACTGTCCCATGTATGTCCATATCTGCAGATGATGGCTGAAATCTTTGCTGGACCAGGATATGAGGCTTACAGCAGAGATGAAGACCAGAGCTCCTCCAAGGCAAGAATAGCCATCCTCGATGACAGCAAGGCCCTGAGCTCCTTCTTTGATGAGAACAGCCGAATCCCCTTCAGGAGAACCAGCCATAGCAGAGCTTTTCCTGGGAAACAGCCGCTATCTTTTGCTCCCATTCTCCATAGCCATGTTCTCCTTTGTTCATCCTTGCAGTTCACAGCTCTCCTCTGGCCCAATGCGCCATGTCACCCTGCTGGCTCTCTGCTCTTGATTTCCAACATAGATTTGGCCAAAAGCCCTCAAAAGTAGCTGTGCTGCTGTCCCAATACCAGACTGCACTGAAATTTTTCTGCCACCCAGGAAATAGCTCCAAACACAATGCACACCAACCTCTGGCAAAGCACACAATATACTGTCTGAGATCCAGCAGCCAATGCAGTCTTTTTCAACAAAGGTGTCCCAAGCCTCTCATTCTAGCCAGCAGCATTTCCAACAGTTACTCTGATTTTACACACTCTGATCAGAGTCTCAATAAGTTTAGAGTGTTCCAAGGCTGCCTCTTTGGCTGGTCTCTCAAAACCTTTCCAAATTAATTTCAAAGGCTCTTAAGTCACATGGCCAGACAACATCACAGCAAGGGCCCCACTCCTGGTACCAATATCTGTATTAAGCAGAATTCACTAGAGAAACACATATAATGCAAGATATATGAATATGTAAAAGCTTACAGATTGGCTTACAAGGGCTTCCTATAAACTCAGATGTGGAAGAGTACAGGAGGTCCATCTGCTCACTGGAGCATTCCTGAAGGTCCCAGCCGAAGGTCTGGAGCTCCAAAGGGTCCAGTCTGGAGCTTCGAAGGGTACAGTCTGGAGCTTACTGCAATGGAAGCTGAAGAGACTGTGTAGGAAGCCAGGAGATTACATCCAAGTAAAGGTGGAGCTCCCCCAAAGGAACCAAAGCCGATCCAAAGAAATGGGATCAGGTCTATTCCTCTTCATTTCCCTTTTATATCATCCTGGTGATGGGCCACCCCAAGGGGGATCCTCTACACCCTAGGGTGTAGAACTGCTGAGCCAATTTAGTTAAGGTTTTCTTACAACTTGACACAATCATCACAGAGCCCAAATAGGACATCTTCATAACTTAGTAAGACCCTTTCTCAAAATAAAAAAAGGCTAAGGATGTTGCTTAATGTGAATGCCTGGGGTTCAATCCCCCATACTGGGAAAAAAAAAAAAAAGGAAACCATTAAAGTACATTATTACTGAAAAAAGAAATTTTATAACTTTAGCATAGCTTAAATGTACACTGTTTATAAAATCTTGTGTACTGTATACTCATGTTATACGCCACATTCTTTCATTTGTGGTAAGGCCCCTGTACAGGTGCACCATTATTTATTTTATACCATTTTTTTACTGAAGGTTTTCTATGTTTACATACATAAGTACTCAACATGGTATTACAATTGCCTATGTTATTCAACACAGTAACATGCTGCACTGGTTTGTAATCTAGAAGCAGTATGCTAAACCACATAGCCTTGCTGCGTAGTGCAATATACTGTCTAGATTTGTGTGAGCACACTCCATGGTGTTTACACAACAAAGATGCCTAATGATGCATTTCTGAGAAAGTATTCCCAACATTAAATGACAAATGACTATATATTTCCTACTGACTCTACTGGAATTCACTGCCCTTAACACAAATCCCTTCATACTGTCATTTCTTCAGTAATTTATCATTCCATGTCAAAAATAATAAAAGCTTTTGCTTTGACCATTTTTTGTTTCAGCTTTTATTGTTGTTTTTGTTTTGTTTTGTATCTTCACTCTATTGTGAGGTTCCTGAATACTTGTAAGGTTGATAAAACGTGTTATCAATTGTAACTTTCTCTTGTTAATCAGCCTTGTGTCAATTTAATTTTTGTAGACCCAGCCAAAAATCCTGCTAGAACAAAGGAGAAGGAGAGAGGTGAATTCCTCCTTCCTTACATTCCCCAATTTGACTCAAGTTGTCACTAGAGTCCTGAGACTGGGAAGAACAAGCCCCCTTGCTCCTTGTTCCTTTGTGTCTTTGACCAAAGAATTCAGACAAGAGTCAGGCTGTGCAGAAGTATAGGCAGTTTATTGTAAGACAAAGAAATTAAGAGAATTACACCTGCAAATGAGAAGGCAGGCAGTGCATTGTAGGCTTCTTCTCTGAGTGGGAGCTGCGATATCTTTTGGTGCATCCAGGGTTGTGCATTGCAGCTCCGCTGACTGAGAAGCTCACTGGGATCATAAACTCCGCACCAGTAATGAATTAATGGAATGATGTTTGAAAGGGAAAACATTTTATTTGAAAAGAGGGAAAGGGGGAAGACAGACAGATACTCCAAAGAGTAGGGAAACCACAAAGGCAAAAATACCCATGGGGCTTTGTCTTCAGCTTCCTCTTACTATGTTTTGGGAAACCCTTCCCCACAGGTTGATACCTGGCATGGTCACAATCTGATTGATTCTCTGACTATCATAAATGGATCCCAGGCTTTAGGTCCCTGACCCGGATGCAATTGCCTACATGCACACATCTAAGTGGACCCACTTGTCTTTGTCAGGGCCTTATCTCTGGAATTTATAGGTTGATTGGAAGGAGTCTTACAGACAAAGCAATTAAGTTATAATTAAGGGGCTATGGGTTAACTAGTGGATACATATACCTATTTGTATATGGATGTGTAGGTGTATTTTTATATACTAAATAAGAGCATTCTTTTCAGTGACCACCACTTGTCTCCTCTGCATTTTATTGAAGGTGGGGAGGGCAGCTAGGTTAACTTAGGGGCCTGCTTGCCTGGCCTCCTCCCACTCTGCTTATCAGCCCCTCTGTCTTGTTAACTGCTCCCACAGGAAAGTTTTAATTCTTTTAATTCTTTTGGAGTAGCCAGAAAGCCCACTGAGGCCCATATGTTAAATTGTTTCCTGCCTACTGAACCCTTCCCCTACACTTTGATACACAGAAGAGTTACTGCTAGGGTTCAGAGAACTATGTTTATTATTGTTTTATCTGTATATGCTATGCTTATTGGCATTTTTCTTAAAGGTTACTTTGGAAGGTAATGTATCAAAAACATCTTCCTGTACTTTCAGACAGCCAGTGTTCCTTTAGAGGACTTAATCATATAAGAAACTTAAGAAAAAAAAATTATGAAATACAAATTTCTAATCTGGATCACTTCTCAACCCAAGGCAGGAGGGTCTTTAAAAGAATGTTCACTTGTCCAGTATCAGTGGGCCATAGGCCAGGCAACAAGGAATGCTGTATGCCTTGTTCTTGTAATAAGTGATCACAAATGTATAAATGTATTACATACTGAAGCCTTTGTCTCTTCATTTAACTATACCCAGCAAAGCATGCTGTTTTGGAGCCCCTTGTCCCTCAGGCCCACTAATCTCTAACCACTTGCCTAACAAAGTGACAAAATCTGCCCATCACAGCCCTACCATCTCAAGCCTGGAGAAATAATCAATCATATGAACATGGAAAGTGCTGTACTTTTATAACCCACTGATGCAAAGTCAAGAGTATTGCATTAGTTACCTTTCCAGAGTCAATGGTTTGTAAGAGAGCAGATTTAATGCAGGACATTTATAAGTTACAATATTCATCCATAAGCCAAATGCAGGAAGAGTGCTGAATGTCTAAGCACTGGAGACCCAAAAGACCCAATCAAGGGCTGGGAGCCCACAGCACTGTCCCATGTATGTCTGTGTGTGCAGATGATGGCTGAAGAAATCTTTACTGGAACCAGGATATGATGCTTGCAGCAGAGATGATGGCCAGAGCGCCCCCGAAGCAAGAGCAGCCACCAGTGAGCTCCTTAATCAGCAAGAAAAGCCTAGTAGCCTTCAGGAGAACCAGACGCAGCAGAGCTTTTCCTAGGAAACAGCCTGCAACTATCTTCTGCTCCCGTTCTCCTTTATGTTGCAGTGGTAACAATCCTCAGGTGGATCCTCTATGCCCAGAACCACATCAACTCAGTCCAGCTGGGGGTTGTGGCTCAAATTGACCACAATAATAAGTACAACACAAGTATCCATGAAACATTTTTAGCCAATTCACATATATAAAACTTATTTCACCACAAAAACCCCTTCCTGACATCTATTATGCTAATTAACAAAGACCCTAGAATCAAAATGATACAAAGATGAGTAGAGTGGAGCCATAATATAACCTTTCAAGAATCTGGCTTCTGGAGAATTTCAAATGTTAACCTACCACCTTGGAGTGTGTTTTCAAATTTAGAACTCTTCAAATGGCAAGTAACCATTTCTAACAAAAACATAAAAGCAACTAAAATATATCATACTGAAGTGGGACCCTGGAGGGGCTCCAGTGATCACTTCATCTAGACTTTACAACAGTGAGCAGATGTGACAGTTACAGATAGTTTCTAACCATTTACCACCTTATCTCAGTTCCTTCCACTCAGTGGAATTCCCTGGCAGTTACCAGTTACAAGGTGATGGGCTTATCGTAAACTACAAAGCTTAGGGGCTGGGGGCAGGTGTCAGACTGAGCACAGGGTGTAAGGGAGGAGAATTGCCAGAACAGGCAACTCTCCCTGGATAACAGATGCCTGAGGTTTTTTTAAAGTTCAGGACTGACTTGAAATGGAGACAGATCCTAAGATGGTGACAGTTTGTTCATTTCATTCCCCACTGTTATTATGGGAGAGTCAAATCCTTGACTCTTGAGTCCCTAGGGGCTGGTAATAAGGTTGGAGGTGTAAAAGCTTAATTGAAGCAACTTGGCATAGATGATTATCGTAAGAAACATTTGGTTCCATTTAACAGACCCATTATACATACACACAGTAGGGCTAGAGCGGCCCTTTTGGGTTGGCTCCAGTCGTTGGGAGCCACTGCTGCCAGATCCAAGGTGAACAGTAAGGTTAGCAATATGAGTAACCCCAATGTAGTAGGGTGGCATCAGGACCAGGACTCCCAGCTGTCCCACATTGAATTCCTCAGGCTTCTGCCATGCATCAACCAGTTGGCTTCCAGATTTTCGACTGGGGCAGGGTTGCAGATCTTTCTAACCTCCGATGGCATCAGGCCATTGCTTTTGGAGTGTCATCTGTTGGCGCTTATCTGGGTGAGTTTTCATCATCTAGACTTCCTGCTCTCTTGCAGGTGTCACTCTCTTTACTTGGGTGTGGTGCTCTATGGAGTGACACCTGCAATTCTAACAGCAATTGGGGTGGACAGGATAATAGAGAATAGCCCCTCTAAAGTTGGATATTTTATTTTATTCTTATATAGTACCTTCTTGTTTAAAAGAGCGAGCATCAGTGACCAGACTCATGGGTAACTGTTCCCTAACCCACTGATATAGAGTGGTTAAGCTTGGACCTAATGTCTATCTGAAGTAATCTTTTAGTCTTTTGGCTACTTATTATTATTATTATTATTATTATTATTATTATTATTATTATTATTGTTATTATTTCTGGCTGGGTGTCCAAGACCAAGTTAAACCGAGACCAGTAGTGATAAAAATTAACCTTGTTTTCCACCAAATATCAGAGTCAGTTAAGGCTCTCAGGTATTACTCTTGGGGCCATAAGCCTCTTAGCTCCTTTTTTCTGTCAGTTGTGTCATCTACCAGGATGGATCATGGTCTGTGCTAGACCATATGGCTCTCTTAGAAGCATGGGAACATTTTCCCTGCAGGGACCCTCCTTCTAGCATGATGCACACTTGTATTAGTCTTGTCCTCCGGGCCTAACAATCTCTCTGTTCAGGAGGTTGGGAGACTCACTAAAGTTGTAGGATCCTGTAGCATGGTGCCCTCACGTCTTGAATCTTTGGAAGGCCAGGGCCAAAATATTGGCTTCTTCTTAGCCCAGTTTTTAGCTTAGGACTCTAAGCCTTAGTTGTTGAACACCCAGGAGGTTGGTCTCAACATATTAAAGTGAGAGCAGTAGATTTAACTATCATAATATTATCTGGATACCAAGCATTTTAAAATATAATATATGACTAGAGAACTGCTATTTCTTATACCAATCATGGTTGTCTTAAAGCCAAATTTTTCAGAATGTTAAGAGATAACAGTTACAAAGTTTTATGGGCATGACATAACAGAACCATTAGATTTTTGTTATCATCTCTGAAATACATTTAAATATCTATTTTAGCAATTGGTTATTTGTCTAATTATAAAACATCAAGCAAGATAAATCCTTATTTGCATCTGTTATTTCAATAAGGTGTCTTTTAAACAATGTACTTGTCCATGGATGTACCCCACAGGCTGTCAGTGTTTAATCTCTAGAGTGACATAATCTGGACTGTATATTTAATTATCATAACATAATTATATAATAATCACATAGCCATAAATTCAAAAAGTATCTATATTATTTAGCTGGTTGTCCCATGTTGGACCAACATGTACATTTTATTACAAGTAACTGGAGCACAAGCAAGGGAAAGACAGACATCCAAGCCTGATAGTCTATAATCATAAACAACTTTAGCCTAGAAGCAGTATATTTTCTTAAATTCTGCATCTCCAGAGGTCCGCACACTTGCAAAACACAAATACATTTAATACACCATGAAGCCAGCACTAATTAGCATCACAGCTATACAGATTTAGTTTTTATTCTTAAAGTAAAACTTAGACTCCTTTAATAGGTTTGCAAGCTGTAACTGTACTGACAAGATTTAAGGACATCTTTATACCTTTTATAAGTTTCAGAAATTGTGTTTCTATTTCTGATCATGAATAGACTTATTAATAAAAGTGTATCTCATTTATACAATAACAGAATGTTTAATCAAAGCCCATAGATGTAGATCAAGATCTAGATGACTAGGCCAAATTTAGAGAGCCATCAAAAATCCTAATCATTTCTTATGTCTGAGGTCCAGATGTGTATTGCATAAAAGAAAACATACCAATCACTTTGCATGCCATTAAACCCATGTGGTCTAAACTCTACAAACTTAAAGCCTGGATTTACAGATTATCACACACATACACACATATATGTAGACTCACAAATTTAACTTTTTATACTTCTGGCTGCAAATCGAATTGGACAAGGACTGAATCAAATTTTCCCACAAGGTCAACATTGAACCCAACCATTGAACCTGATTTGGTTCTTGTCTAGTCCATATATCTCAGTTCTCAGATGTACAAGTTATGTCATAAACTAAGATGGTAGTTGCTTATTTAACTGAATCATAAATTGATTATTATAGATATTTTATAAACCCAGTTAAGCAAACCTTAACTCTTAAAACTCAAATTTTAGTAACCAAAACAACACACATACACAAGAGAAACTATCCTAATAAAACACAGAACCTTTGCTTTTATTCCAGTTTAAGTTGGACCAAGAGCATCTTAATAGCTTAAGAAAACCTCACTGTTTTAGATAGAAACCTCCTAGCCTCTTACTTATATCTAATTTATATATATATCACTATAATTTATTTGATAACTATTGGGTGTGGCATCATAAGACCCTGGAAAACTGAACAAGCCATCTATCAGTGGAGAAACTGGACAAAATTTGCTACAGGCAGCTGGCCTTTTAACCACAGAGAAGACTTTTGTCCATCAGTTTTTTAAAGTCTAAGGGGTCTCAAAGGAGCCAAACACCCTCACTGGAAGATAGCCTATTTAACAAATGGTGCTGGAAAAATTGGCTTACCACATGTCGAAAACTAAAACTAGATACATGTCTCTCACCATGTACTAAACTCAAATCAAAGTGGATCAAAGATCTAAACATTAAAACAGAAACACTAAATTTACTGGAGAACAGAATAGGAAGAACCCTCAAAGACATAGGGGTAGGAAAAAAATTCATGAACAGAACCCAGACTGCACAGGAAACAATACAAAGAGTCAGTGCTTGGGACCACATGCTATTAAAAAGCTTTTGCACAGCAAAAGAAATCACCAATAGAGTGGGGTGAAAACCCACAGACTGGGAAATAATTTTTGCTAGCTATCCGTCGGACAAAGCTCTAACATCTAGAATATACAAAGAACTCAAAAAAAATTAAACCTCTCAAATTTAAAGACCCTATCCAAAAATGGGCAACTGAAATGAATAAACATTTCTCAGAAGAAGAAATAAAAATGGCAAATAAATATATGAAAAAATGTTCAACATCACTAGTCATCCGAGAGATACAAATCAAAACAACGTTAAGATTCCACCTCACTCCAGAAAGAACTGTGTATATGGAAAAATCAACCAATAACAAATGCTGAAGGGGCTGTGGGGAAAAAGGAACTTTCCTCCTCTGTTGGTGGGAATGTAGACTGGTTCAGCCACTGTGGAAATCAATATGGAGATTCCTCAAAAAACTACAACTGGAGGTTCCATTTGTCCCAGCTATTCCCCTACTGGGGATCTTCCCAGAAGAATTAAAATCATCATACCACAGGGATGTATGCACAACCATGTTCATAGCAACACAATTTGTAATAGCTAAGTCTTGGAAACAACCTAAATGCCGAACAACCAATGAATGGCTAAAGAAAACGTGGGTTTTCTACACAATGGAGTACTACGCTACCATAAAAATGGATAAACTAGAGTCATTCGTATGTAAATGGATGTTCCTTGAGAACATACTTTTAACTGAAATAAATCAGACACTCGTGAGTACACATCGAATTGTTTCTCTGAGAAACCATAACTGTAAATAAGGACAAAGAGATGTAATAAATATTATATTAAAAGATGATAATATACAAAGGAGAGAAGTACCAGAAAGAAAGAAGGGGGAAAAGCAGAAAGGCAACAAAGGAAAGAAAAGGGAAAGGGAAAATATGGAAAATTATGAGTAAACCTGCTGTAAATAGGGAGGGAGGGAACAGAGGGGAGGGGTGGGGAAGAGGAGGGAGAACCAAGATGCATCATGTACAGGTACAAAATAAATGTGATGAATGTGACCATTATATGTAAAATGTACCAATACATGTTCTTGGTTTAAAAAAAAAAAAGTCTAAGGGGTCTCTATTAAGACACCCCAACCACTGTCCCAGACGATGCATTTAACAGTCAGCATTTTAAATTTAATATATATTATCTCTGACCAAAACTTACTTATTACACATAACAACAGGCATTGCCTTTACAAAACTGATTTTGGACACCATCTTGGCTCCCTGACAATCTTGACAAAAATGCATCATTAATCCCTAAAATATCTTTATTCTTTTAACGGATTCAAATTCGTCTACTGGTCAGCTATGTGAATCACAAGCAGTTGGGCTAATGCCATGAATATCTACCCATCCGTAAGGTGATCTAAGTAGAACATATATTTTAAGATTTATATATAGAAACATACACAGCTTACATCATGTATAACCTTTATTTCTCACAATCTAAGGCCTTTATTTCTAAGTCTCATGTAACTTTGAAGTCTCTTAGAGGAGAGCTGAGACCTGGGAAGGAGCAACTGATAGGGCCAGGGCTGCAGCCCCCTTATCTCTTGAGTACTTTCACACTAACAAATAAACATACGTATTTCTTTATTCTATAAACTGCACCCTCCACAAGCTTTCCTCAACATACAGCATTATTTATTTTTATCTTTCTAGCAGGGCAAAATTTTCATCAAAACTTTTCATATAAAATCTTCTCATATCAAGAGTACATCTCTTACAGCCTTCTCTCTCTATATATATTTCTCCTATCCTACTTATTATAAACTTCTCACAACAAACATGGCAGTGCCTGTTTGCATTTTAAAGTGTTCCTTTCTCCTGGTTTGTTTTTCTTTCTTTCTTTTTTCTCCTTAGGTCTCAGATTGTTATAATTTTAAACTTGGCAGACTAATAACAGACCTTGAGTCAGAGTTTTATCTTGAACTAGCAGAGCAGAAAGAAGGGCAGATCAACCCCAATCGTAACATAAGAATTTATAAAACACGAAAACTGTTTTAAGTATATTAGTTTAACAAAAATACTAAAACAGGAAGCCAAAAGTAAATTTATCTGTTAGCTAAGATTCGTAATTTGACTTTTCTTTTGCCCAGGGAGACTTTTTTTGAAGGGGAAGAAGGATTGAGTCCCTGTAGCCCTTGAAAAATGAAAGATTTTGAACACCTTTTAGGCATCCTCTTAATTTTCTCTTAAATTAAGGATAAGGTCAGTTTTCCTCCCATGTGTGGGCTGTGGTAGCCAGACCTGGGACCAGATCCTCCTTGGCTGGTGCTGGCTCCTGCTGAGCTGGAACTGCCAGTCTTGGGTACTGGGGACTAGGCTGGGACAGGGACTTCAGAGGGTCTCATGTGTACAAAAGGGGACTAAAGGTGAATCTTTTTCTTTTTCAGTCCCTGAGTTTTAAGGGAAAGAGGACAATTTGTCCTTATTGTTAACACCAGGTGTAGTCTTTCTAGGACCCAGATCCTCATTATTAAATTTAATCAACAATTGACACATCCAGTCTTTATCCCATCTGAACTTTGGCCAGAAGACAGATGGGGTGAGGATGGGGACTCGTGGCCAAATGAAACAACAATACTTTATCATGCAAGCTAGAACAGATAGCTGTGAAAACCCCCCCACTTCGTGAGGGCAGGAGTGGCTCACTGTGTGGAACTTCTCCTGAGGGACTTGTATCTTAAGTAGCACTGGCAACCCTACTCTTGAAATGCCTGATATTCCCAGGCCCTGTGACCATGAGCCTCTTAAAAATGGCTTGAACCTCTAAGTCCCCCAGGGGGACAAGTGAGAATGGGGTTCTCGTCCTGAAGGACACAGGCAAGGGACAAATTCACTCTTGGGAGAGCAATGCTCCAGGGGACTCATGGGTGTGCAAGACTCTCAGAGGCATCAAGGAGGGACAGTGACTGGAGGGCATGCAGTCTCTTCCTCAGTCGAGGAGTTTAAAACCTTCCAGGATGTGCAACTGGTGTTAAAAGTGGTGACACAGGAAAACAGTCACTATGGGCTCAAAGAAGCATTGCGCACACAGCAAGTGCCACTCCATTTAGAGTGCCTTGATGGACCAGTGGTGTGGCAGGAAGAGGCCAGTCTGACAAAAGAGACACTCTTTTCAGGGGTACCCTGATTTCTTAATAAAGCAGCTTAATAAAAAACCCAAGGCGGGGGGGAAGGTGAGCCTTAAAATTTCAAAGAAGTGATTTTGGTAGAGAGCCCAAGAACAAAAGGGTCTTTAGGACATAATTTGTGCCCAATTACTGTTATTCGTCCCTCCTTTCTGTGTAATTCACCCTGCAGTGATGACACAAGACAAAGGTGGGGTTCCCCCTCTGAAGAGAAGACCATTCAGATGCCCGCCTGGCCATGTCCCTCACAGGAGCTGAGCTACTTCTTAGCTAAGGTGCACCCGTAATCCCAGACCTGGTCAGCACTCTCTATTATGGGGAGGTCAGTCACTGTTATGCCATATGAAGTTGCCACGGAACCACAGGTAAGGGCCCACTCAAACTCCGTAGCCCAAAGGTAGTGGAGCTACAAATTCATGCCTGGAATGCAAGTGAGCCGGGCCATCATTCATTCACACATACAGAGGTTATGACAATTTCTTCCCCCACCCAGAGTTTGATGAAGGAAAGACAAAGCCAAAACCAAAACTAAAAACAGAACAAAGACAGGACCAGAATCAGGAGTTAAATTCTAAACCAGAACCAAGCTTTCCTCAGTAACATCTTGAATTTAACGAGAGTGAGGAGGGGCTCCGCATCAGGTCACCCTCCTCAGCCAGACCAGGCAGAACACCAGAGTGATGGACACTTATCAGAAGACTCGGAAATTTTGCCTGATGGCAGACGGCGGCAGTCTCTCATGGTCTCCCAGAGCAGCAGTGTGGAAGATATGGGGCCCTGGAACATTGCGGGGGGGTGCCTCCCCTACAAGTTCTGAGTCCACTGGGAGACTGGGAGTGAGGCCGGGTCCTTGGATGGGCACTCCATCTTTCTGGGGCCTCCAAATGAAGTGGGACCCTGGAGGGTCTCAGGTGATCACTTCATCTGGGTGTGAGAAAGGAGAGAATTAGCAAATTGGAGTCCTTTATTAGTTGGCAGTCAAGAGCATGCTCCTGCGCTGAAACGCTCAGCCTCGAAGCAAGGTAAGACAGCGTTTTTAAAGGCAGGGACCACAATTATGATGTACAAGTGGAATTTACAACAGCCAGCAGATGTATGTGACTGTTAACAAATAGTTTCTAACCATTTACTACCTTATCTCAGTTCCTTCCACTCAGTGCCATTCTCAAGCAGTTACCAGTTATAAGCTTATAGGCTTATCGTAAACTACAAAGTGTAGGGGCTTGGAGGGGGTGTCAGACTGAGCACAAGGTGTGGGGGAGGAGAGTTACCAGAACAGACAACTCTCCCCAGATAACAGATGTCTGAGGTCTTTTAAAGTTCAGGACTGACTCAAAATGGAGTCAGATCCTAAAATGGTGACAGTTTGGTCATTTCAGTACTTCATTACATCATTCTCCACATTGACGCTCTTTTTTTTTTAAGGTACTGGGGATTAAACCCAAGGATACCACACATTACTCGTCCTTTGTAATTTTTTTTTTTTTTTTTGGTGGTGCCGGGGAGCGAACTCAGGGCCTTGTGCTTGCAAGGCAAGCACTCTAATCACTGAGCTAAATCCCTGGCCCCAAATTAGTTTTGTTTGATGATTTTTTTTTTGTACCAGGAGTCGAACTCAGGGCCTCATGCTTGCGAGGCAAACACTCTAAGCACTGAGCTAAATCCCCAGCCCCTGTAATTTTTTTTTTTAATTTTAAATTAAGGTCTTACTAAATCACCCAGGTTGAGCTTTAACTTGCAATTTTCCTACATTAGCCTCCTAGAATGCTGCAAATACAGGCATGTGCCACTACTGCAGGCTACTGAAGCATTTTAAAGCAAATGTAAACATCCAATGCACAGCTACCTTCATGTGCCTCATGGTGGTTTTTCTAGGATATTGTTTTCTATTTCTGTTCGACTTGAGGCAGCATCAGTATTTCCATCACTACTATGTGAAAGATGTAGCTTACTGTCTGAATTTAAGGTCACCTGGTTAAGGCCTAGGGATCACCAGGGGAGCCCAATCCACTTTGGTCTTAACCTCAGCCATTATGAGTAATAAGTACCCTCCTCTCAATACAGCTGGTGATTCTCAAAGGCAGGCTGGATGTTGGTAAAGGATTCCTCTCCAGGTTTGTCTTAGGATCTCACAATGGAAGGAATTCATCTTGCTAATCCTCCCAGAAGGGAAACTTATTCATTTTCTAAAACTCAGAATTTCTATAAGGATTTTTTTCCTGGATTCTATATTTTATCATCCTGAAGGCTTTACAATACTAATACAATCTCATTGCTCCCTAGTGCCCACAATTAGAAACTGCTTGTCTATGGCATTTCAGGGATGGGACAGAACAGGACAGGAGGGGATGGGATGAAAGAAAAGAAACAGACAGCGAGGGAGCGAGAAGGAGAGGGGCAGAGGCGGAGAGGAGGAGAGAGGGAGGGAAAGAAAAAAGAAAGAAAGAAAGAGAAAGAAAGAGAGAGAGAGAAAGAGCAGTGAGAAGAATGTGTAGCTCTGAGCTTCCTTTTGTATCTGTATGCTTGTTGCCTCTGAATCGAAAGTAGTGGAAGGTAAATCAGCCTTTGCTCTCTTCCTTTGTTCTCCAGACTGAGACTTCCTCCCAAGGAGATTTTCTCTTCAGATTAGAACTGGAAAATGTTTTTTCTTTGTGTAGATGATTTGAACTGATAATTTGCATCTACTCAAAAACTAAGAGATCTTTATTATCTAGTAGATTCCGGTATTCCTGGGTTCTTCACCTCCTCGAACAAAGAACTGAATGAGGGCAGCAAAAAGTAATTCCAAAGTTTTATTCAAAATTGTAAACCACAAAGATCCGGCCCTGCAGAGGAAGTGCAGGCCAAACAGAGAAAAAGACTCCACGCGGGTCCCACAAAAGCAAAGCTTCGGGAAAGGGGAGGCTCCCCCCACAGTGTGCAAGGAGGCGTTCCCTGGCAGCGCCAGAAAAAGAGGCCTTCCTTCAGCTGCCACTTCTATTTATAGAATGTGGTTCCCTGGAAACTTGCAAGAACCCCAACTGTCTGCATGGGAGGCGCGGCACTTGAAATTGGCACCTCAGGCTGACATCAGGTCCAGGCCACTCCCACAAGGCTGATGTCAAATCCAGGTCCTTCCCCCAGGTCACGCCCCCTTGCCAGCCAGCCTTAGTCTTGCCCTACTCCTACTACATTTTGACTGCTAATATTCTTGAAAACACTGTGGAGGTACAATTTACCACACTCTCTCATCTCAGTGCAGGGAGAGATCTTGAAAACAAGTAGAAACCCAAATGTGAAAGTTTCAGAGCCAAATTCATGCTAACACCATCTCTAGATAGCTGTCCACATGATCAAACAGGTTTTACCTCACCTGATTAAAATCAGAAAAAAATTGAGATAATTTTAACAAAAATTAAAATGTAGGATTTTTTTAAAAAAACATGAAAATTAGTCCGGCATTACAAATAAAATTTACCCAGTATTAAAAAGAGATAAAGAGGAAAGCAAGACATTTAAAGGCTAAATTGAAAAATCTCACAGATATCCATACCAAAAGAGTTCCTTTGTAAAGCACAGGATTTTTTCTTTTAATGTGTGATTTTTTTCTTTTTGAGGTAAAAAAAAAATAGTGCTTTTTTATTAAACCAGAGTAGATTTTTATGAAAGAAATAATATAATATATGGCAACTAAAATAAATAGATGATAAAGATGAAAGGAACAGAGGCACAAAACCATAACAAATGGAACAGAGGCAAGATCAAAGTTATGATACCTAAAAAAATTTCATATCAAAAGAACACAGGTAATGGATTGTGAGAGATCATCATACTGTGGGGAAGGGGACTGTGAACAAAGAGAAGTTCTCACACATATCTTGAGAATAGTTTTAAATTCCAAACACAAAGACAGCAGGGACTATACACACGGAATAAGTCAGTAGTCTTCTACTGAAGAATTCATGAGGTTCTGTTAGCCCCTTCATCTAGCACCTAAGTACAGTACTGCCTTTACCCGAAAACTCTTCTGTTTCCCTCAAGCACAGTCATCAAGCATATTATAAAGGGAGAGCTTTAGGCTGTGGGGTAAGCCAGATAATGACAGAGTTCTGTGGCTATCAGATAAGATTAATTTTGATTTCATCAGAATAACAGTACTAATAGCAAAGTCCGTTACAGTTGTATTTAATAAGAAAGAAGCCTGATGAAATTCAAAATGCTGGGCTGGCCATTCTCTTTCTTGGTGCCCTTGTTAGTTAAAAAATATTTACCTTCTGGTGGTAATCATTTGGAAAAAAGAACCAGGTAGGATAAAAATGCTTCCTGTTGAATACATACATTTGCTGCTACTAATCCAGAAATTTTCATGGAAAATAATGGTACAGTAGTATGATAAATGCAGAAAGGTGTGATCCTCTTTTTCCCCACTGAAAGGACTGCAGCTCACACTCTAGTAAGAAGATAAACAAAACAAAAGCATAACAAATTTATGTAATCAAAGTGGCACAAGAGCCTTCAAAAATGAAAACCCAATACCCATGGAAAACTGTTCATTTTGTGTTTAGATTTGATGAAAAATAATCAGAGGTATAGGCGTGTGACTGCACAAAAAGGTATGATCTAATGGTAACAAACTGAGGAACCCTAGGAAAGCCTGTCTCTTCAGATCTTTCTTCGTCTGACTCTACACCATTCTCTCATCTCCAGCATAGGGCAGGACCTTTTCTAGGAAGAGGTTCTTTCAACATACTTTCAGATGAAGTTGGCCAGGAAATTTAAGACCAGCTCTTCCTCACAGAGATGGGGGAATATTAGAGTAATATTTCTGGGTTTTATGGCTTGCTTTGTGGATACAGTGGGTGATGGGTTCCCGGGAGATAGGTCCAGGTTCTTGTGTGCAAGGAACAAAGAATTGTACATTACACACGTGGCAATAAAGAAAAAAGCCAGCTAAATTTACTGACATTAACAGGGGAAGGCACACTCAGAACCAATGGGTTCATGCTGGCATAAACAGAAAAGATAGCATTAATGGGGATTAAAAAAAAAAGAAAGGCATGGGATGGTGGGAAGAATGGACCACGAATAAGATGAGCTTCAGGGTTGAAAATGTATGCTCCACCTAAGGTACTTCTCACTGCATCTTTCAGGACATGATTGACAATATGATTGATAGGGTGCTGAGCTCTCTCAACTGTATTTACTGTGTATGTCCTTTCCCATAATTCACCTTGTTATAATTGGATACATGGAATGTAGTCCATATGTGTGAAACAGAAAAAGTCATTGTAGGTCATGGCAATGAATCTAACATACTTGCACCCTGGCCTGGATCTTCAGCAATTTCCACGGGTCTTTGTTATTCATATTTCCACCTCCCTTAGGACAAAGAAGGGGACTGGCTCTGGGACACTACCCAAATTCAGGTGAATGGAGAGGGTGTGGCCCCATAGCCCCAATTATACTATCTATATTAGTTTTAGTTTCTATGCCTGTCTTAGTGAACAGAAATTCTGGTTTCCGTGACTGGCCTTGGGAGAGAAACAGGAACAGAGGAAAGGCAAAAGGTCAGAGAGCAACTCTGCTTCTGAGGCTGCTTTTAGGGACTTCCAGTCTCCTTTAATTCAAAGTACTCAGCATAACAAAGTGCTACATTTTGAGATACCACTTTCTAAGCAACAACCATCACAAACCCAAAAGAGAAAAGAAGAATTAGAGGAGGACAAGACATTTCAGCCAAAAATTGGGAGCTGGAATGAAGACGAAAGACTCATGGTGAATGTATAAAACTAGAGAACACTAAAAATAAGTTAGTGGAAAGACATCAGACTGGGGTGATTATAATGTACTGGGGTTCCTATTTAAGTAAACCAAAACCTAACTCAAATATATTACTTGAAAGCAATTAACTTAAAGAAAAACAAAACTTAAATTTAACCAATGAGAAATCATGGGCCAACTTTTGTCTTGAGATTTGCAACTGGAATGATTCAAATGAGGCTTGTGCTCCAGTTTGACCAATCAAGTATTTCCTTTCTTGGTTTTGTGTTTACCTTATAAAAGTCTCACCCTTCTATGCCCTCAGTCTCCACTGCTCAATGAATCACTGTTTGCTCAAATAAACTCTAAGTATTTAATGTGCTTCACTTTGTCTTTTCAAAGTTGTGAAACTAAAGTGCTGAAAGACAGTCAAGAGGAGGAGCTGGGGGCGTTGGTGAGGGTGAGTACCTAGAATGAGGTGTTGAAGAAAAGCAGTTATTCTGAGGGGGCAAGAGATAAAGTCTGATATGAGACAACAAATGAAAAGAAAATCTGTCTGGACTAAAATCCAGAGTTTAGGGGGAGCAACAGTCACCAAGGTTTCAGAGAGGCAATGCTCTACACAGGAGTAAACTGTGTGGTTTATCAAAACCAGAGAGTGATGCCAATAAAGAGGGAGCTATATGGAAGAACTAGGCTACGACTATAACAACTGTGTAAAGGTTTTTATTCTTATATTTATGGTTATTTTGGCAATTGTAGTTATTATAACCTTGCTAATTTGGTGGATTTGGGCTATTCTGGTTACTTCTCATCATTGTTTCTGGAGGGTTGTTTTCTTTTTCTTTCTATTTTGTTTTGGTTTTTCTTTGTTTTTTGAAACAGGGTCTCACTTTGTAGTTCAGGCTGGCATTGAACTCACTATGTACTCCAGGCTGGCCTCAAACTCATAGTGATCCTCCTGCCTCAGCCTCCTAAGTGCTGGGATTACAGGCATGCACCACCATGACTGGCTTGTTTTCATTTTTCTTACTCTTCTTTCTTTTGATTTTTCTTTATTAGTATTGGATGATTATACTTAAGTTTCAAGGGTTTCCTGTTTGACTTGTTCTCTCCCTTCCTCGCTATTTTCCAACTCTCTCCACCCATTACTATGAAACTACCAACAAACATGTTAACAGACTCCAGCAATCACACTCTCTCCCCTAATTTCTAAATATGTTCCCACTCCTCTGCATACAAACTCTGGACTACACACTCTCCTAAACCCTCTCTACTCCAGCCCTTTACTCCAGCCATAAAGTACATCCAACCGAGTTCAACTTCCTGTTTTACCTACTGATATATCTTATATTTCTCACTCCCCACTGACATACCCACTTCGATTTACCATTCCTCTCTATATCCCCACACCTCACTCATCCCAGTACAATAAATACAGTCTCTAAGAGGTATTGACAAAAGGGTGCATTATCAAGTTTTAATATAAATGACTGATGTATGCTCAATCCTATTGACATTGTTATAACTAATAGAAATTCTTTCCTTACAACATAGTGACATGTTCCAAAATAATCTGAAAAGTTTGTGGGGGGTGTGTGAAAAATATCCTTAGACAAAGGCACAAAGACACCCCTGGAAAACAGGTTCAAAATAAAGAGATCTGCATATGAACAATCTCTCCACACTCTATTTGCTTTATTTGACTGCAACTCCCAGAACCAAGGGAGGAAAAATTTATATATATATATGGTAACAAAAGACCCTGAGGTCTCCCAACTTTCTTCCCTGAAGCATATTCAAGGGGCACAAATAAAGAGGAACACAAACACTAGGTAGGACAGTTGAATGATTAAGGAAGAGCTAAGGAAACATGGTGAGTTGAAAGAGGACATAACCCACCCCCCCAAAATGGAACTAACATACAAAATGAACAATGTGTAAGTGGAAAAAATAAAAATTGGAAGAGCTGACAAAGTGGCTCAAAACAGGAATGAAAAACTTACTAATGATACAGATGCCATAAAAAGATATCAGAAAGAAATACTAAAGAGTAAAAAAAATCATATAAATTTAAAGATTGCAGGGGCTGGGGATTTAGCTCAGTGGTTAACGTGCTTGCCTTGCAAGCACAAGGGCCCGAGTTCGATCCCCAGCACCAAAAAAATAAAAAAAATAAAGACTGCAGAAATGATCAATGTGAACAGAGGGTTTCTGAAATTGAAGACAAAATGGAAAATCACAATGAATTACTCAGAGAATGCTTAAAAATGATAAAAGAACAAGAAAAATTCATCTAACAGTTACTAGATGACTCTAAGAGTTACTTAAGGCTAACTGGAGTTAGACAGAAATTAGAAGACAGCACACATGGAATAAAAAATCTGTTTACAGAAATAATAAAAGTTTCCTAGTATGAAGAAAGATTTCAACACACAGGTAAGTGAAGCCTGTAGAACATAAACTATGATGAAAAAAGAAAGTTCCCACAACACATTTTATTTAAAATCCCAGATGTCCAACAGAAAGAGAAAATCTTAAAAGCTATCAGAGAAGAACAGAAAATCACATATAAAGTAAACCCATCAGGATTACAGCAGACTCTTTAAAACAAACTTTTAAGGCCAGTGGAACTTAGAGTGAAGCACTTGAAGTCCTAAAAGCAAACACGTTCCTATCCACACTAGTAAATCCTGTGAAACTGTCTTTCAAAATTGATGGAGAAAGGGGTTGGGGATTTACCTCAGAGGCAGAGTGCTTGCCTAGCAAGCACAAGGGGCCGACTGAACCCAGGACTCAGAGCAGCCACGGGTTGGCTTCATATCAGGGTTCCAAGTGTTAAAAGCCCACAGTGACTGGGAGGACAATTACAGATGATGCTTACACTCAGGGAGCTGTAACATTAAACTGACAAGAGTCACCCAGAGTGTTGTAGGCTGAACAATTTAGGCTCCATCCCCACAGAGGCCAGAATCGGCCTGAACGTCTATGGAGTTGAAATCACCAGAATTGGCACCCTACTCTAATCCTACTTCGAGCTTGCTGGGATCATCCAGCACAGATCTGGGCTCTGTAAGCCTCCTTTGTCTACCAGTGACGGCAGAGTCATGCCCTCAACTGGACACTCTCACAAAACTGTAGACCCCAAAAGATAATCACAGGCTTGAAATCACAGAGAAATCTGCCCCATTCCTTTGCTTTTGGTTTTTTGTTTGCTTTGAGTATTTTTGTTTCTTCGTGAGTGTGGACATTGTTTTTGGTTTTCTCCTTTTGTTTTGTTGTTGTTTTTATTTTTTGCATCTTTTTTTCCCCTCTTATCTTGTTCGTCAGTTTCCTGAAGCTTCGGTAATCTTTCTTTGTCCTTCAGACTTGCTTCCAACCTCTTTCACTTCTTTTATTTTTCTATTCTTTCTTCTTATTCCTTTTAAATTTTCTCCCCTCAGGGTAAAATCACTCTACTAAGGGAATGTTTATCGTTCATAATTTCCTGATTTGTTTTAGATTTGGTTATATAACCATAAATATTGAATCTACGGTTATAGGTGGTAACCCATAACCGTATAATGACAAACCACAGTTTGTCATTTTCTAGACTGCTTGGTGCTACTCTCGTTACTGACTGTACTGCTTTAGCCAAAGTGACTGTTAGTTACTTTTCTCTTGTTGCTGAGACAAAATACCCAACACCCAAAGTTAAGGGAGAAAAGTTTTATTTAACTCAGTTTGTAGAGGTTTCAGTCCACAATCAGCTGGATTCAAGGAAGGGCAGCACAGCAGACAGGCAGAAGGCAGCAAGGATAGACAAGCCTCTTTCTGACCCTTGTATCTTATCCAGGCTGCCTGCCCTTAGGGTGGGCAGCACTCCCACTCTTAATCTTAGCACCCTTAATCCTAGCATTACACTCTTGATCCCAGAAGAACCATGCCAAATCAATCAGTGGACTACTTTAGCAATCACACATTCTAGATTCGGCCACCTCTGAAAACGCCCTATCTGTGACCACATGAGGCTTTGGCCGGATATCTAAACACAAACCATAACAGTGATATAGTTGTGATCTCTTGTTCTTTGTGTGCCAATACTGAGACTGTCTAGGTGACATAAGTAACACCATAGTCCAAGTACCGAAGAACTGGCCAAACAGGCCAAAACAGGCAGCAACCTCTCATCCCTAATAAACTGAAGAGGCAGGGTCATGGGACAGACTCAAAAGTCAAAAGCCAGCTACACCTAGAAGACATCTCTGAAAAGCAGTTATTTCCTAAGGAGATCTTGATACTAGTAATAAAGCTACCTACCATAAGCAATTTATAAGCATCAATGCAGAAAACAAATTTTAAAAATAGAAAATGAGAAAACATGGAAGCAAGATGCAACCTTAGACCTCCAGTGCACCCACAGCACATCTAGGGAACACTGAGGTGGAAGAAGCCAAAAGCCACCCGAGTAAGCTTTCTGAAACACATAGGCTGTTGTATAAAGTTTACTGAAACATGATTGATTTTCAGAGCAAGAGAGAGAATACACCTTCAAGTGTGAAGGAGGGCAGGGACCAAAATGGCAGCTGCACTGAATGAGGTCTCAGGTTACATTTATATGATTAACTGGGTCTTTCAAGGAACAGTCTTTCCTTCCTCTGAGGTTGCTCATCTTTTACAAAGAAAATACACTATGTTGATACACTAGTTATTTGTTTACTCCATTGTTGGATGTTTTCTCATTAGTTTGAGACCTTGAGGTTTTCCAACACCTCTCCATAGTCTGGACTTTGTACACAACCTGGACCTTATAAACAGACTTAAAAGGAGGTTATATTCTCTCGAGCTAAAGTTTAAACCACAAGTTGGCATGGATTTTACCTGTAGGTAATTATTAAGCAAGCCAAGGGAAAAGGAAAAAAGTCATTATCTTCTTTGCTTTTCAAGTAGCCCCCAGTTACCTATCAACGGGCCTGCTAGTGTCTAATTTTCTGCCTAATACTTGAGAGTCTAAATTACAAGAGTAGCTCAAAATGCAGACCAAATGTACAGAAAATCTATATAGTAAAATAATATCAGAAAATTTTCACATCTTGAGAACAAGATAGACAGAAACACAGAGGAAGCATTTAGTTGAGATCAGGTGCATTCAGGTTGGTATGGCAATACAGGAAGCATTTAGAACTCCAGGCATGACCAGAAAGCAACCTCCTCACGTATCATAGTTAAAATGCCAAGGCTACACAGCAAAAAGATGATACTGAAAGCTATGAGAGAAAAATGCCAAATTATTTACAAGGACAAGTCCACCAGCAGATTTCCCAGCAGAAACTAAAGGTCAGGGGAGGATGGAATAACATTATTTCAAACTCTGAAAAAAAAAATAGCTGCTAACCTAGTTTACTATATCCAGCAAGGTTACTTTTCAGAATTGAAGGAAAAATAAAAGACTTTCCAAGATAAACAGAAACGAAAGGTACTTGTGATCACTAAGTCAAGTCAGCTCTTTAAAAGATACTTAAAGGAATACCACAAAAATATTAATAGTAGACTAACAAATGAAGATTAGGAAAGAATCAATCATCAAAAAAATGGCATCATTTTATAGAAATGCTGAGACAAATATATAAAAAATGCTGAGATACATAAAGTATGAGATGTATATACACAATAGAATATTATTTAATCATAAAGAAGAATGAAATTCTTTTTTCCAGGAAAATGGATTGAACTGGAGACCTTGAGGTAAAGTGAAATACACAAGACCCAGAAAGTTAAATATCACGTATTTTAGCTCATATGAGGAGTATGGTGTTGGGAGAAACAGAGAGAGTGCTATGGACAGAGGGAAAGAGAGTAGACATAAGACTAATAGAGAAGATGAAAGGAATTGGGGAAAGGGGAGAATACTGGGGGATGATCAAAGTATGTTATACACATGTATTAATCAATTTGAAACCCACTGATCTGTATAATAAATAGGCACTAAAAAATATGAAGAGATAAATCAAGACATGTAAATAGGAGAAATAGACAATATGCAATTGATGCAGCATTATTTTTCTCAGAAATTGACAAAATGAAGCCATGACAAAAATAAACAGCAATGGGGGGCTGGGGATTTAGCTGAAGTGGTAGAGCACTTACCTAGCAAGCACAAGGCCCTGAGTTCACTCCCCAATACTCCAAAACAACAAAACAAAACAAAACCCAGCAATGTATTTGCTTACAATTTTGTTCATAACTTATACATATATATAGTCCTGCACCACATGAATACAGAAAGTACATTGTATTTAAATTTCAATTGATCATTCACAGAGATTGTTGGATAAAACCATAGACAATTTACAAGAACATCTCTAGAAAATCTCAATGCACAAAAATAAAAGAAGTTATATTATTTGATCATTAGATGGTAACATTACAAACATGCCACAAAAAAATGTCTCATTACCTTCAATAATGAAAGAAGAGGAGGAGGAGAAAGAGGAAGAGGAGGAAGATGAGGAGTGGGTAACTGTCAATTTCAGGGAAACCCAAACACAACAAAATGGCAATAACAATACTGCCAGGCACGGCAGCACAAATTGCAGCATTCGGGAGGCTGAGAAAGAAGGATCACCACAAGATCGAGGCCAGCATGGACTACAGAGTGAGCTCAAGACCATCCTGAACAACATAATGAGACCCTGTCCCAGAAAACAAGACAAAACAACAACAACAAAAGAAACAGCATTAGAGGAAAGTGAAGACTCATACCTACAGCTAGATCTGCTGTAATAAATATGAAAAGACATTCTTCGGGAAGAAAGGAAATTATTTAGGCCAGGAAGTCAGATCTACATAAAGAAGGGAAGAACATCACAAAGAAGAAATAAATGAGGAAAGGATAAAATCTTTTAGTTTTCTTACACTTATTGATCCAAGAAATTACTGTTTCCTCAAAATAATAATAGCAACAATTTGTTAGACGATGATAATGGTATGGACAAGTAAAGCTAATGACAGCAATATTAAAAGGAAAAGAAGAGAGGAATTTGTAATGTTATAAAGTGTCTGTACTGCCTATAAAGCAGTGTAAATTAAAACTGAATTTGATTAGTTGTACATGTATAGTATGAATTCTGGGCAACTAATTCTGAAACAATTTTAAAGAGAATTACAATTACTATGCTAAGAGGAGAGAAAATGGAATCACATAAAGCACTCATTAAAATCAGAGAAGGTAACTGTCATGGTAGCACATACCTATAATCCCAGTACTTAGGATAGTGAGGTAGGTGGATTTTAAGGAGTTTGAGGCCAGCCTGAGCTATATAGTAAATTCAAGGAAAGCCTGAATTACATAGCAAGACTGTCTCAAACAAACAAACAAATTATAGAAGGTGATAAAAGAGAAGACAAAGACAGAAATAAAGGGCAATTGATATAAAAGTTATAAATGTGATAGACATTAATCAAATTAAATCAATGGTCACTTTAGATGTGAGCATTCTAAACACAGCAATTAAAAGACAGACTAGCCAGGAGTGGTGGCACTCAGGAGGCTGAGACAGGAGGATCACTGTGAGTTCGAGACCAGCCTGGGCTACATTGTGAGTTCCAAACTAGCCTGAATTTCATAGTGAGACCCTGCCTCAAAAAGAGAAAAGAAAAGAAAAAAAAAAACAAACAAAAAAGACTGAAATTGTGGATCAGAAAACAAAACTTGAACACCATGTTCAAGAAACTCACTTTAAATATAGACCTATAGGTAAATTAAGAATGAAGAGACGGAGGAAGACATACTGTGGTAATGCTAATCAAAATAAAACTGGAGCTGGGAATGTGGTTCAGTTAGTAAAGCACCTGCCTAGTATGCACAAGGCCTTGGGTTCCATCCAAGACCTGCAAAAAAATAACTAAAAAGAAAGAAAAGTGAAGCAGTATCAATCTCAGATAAAGCACACTTCAGAATAACATTTATCAAAGATAACGATAAGCACTACTTGCTGACAAAACAGTTAATTCTCCATGCTGATATGAAAATCCTTAATATATAAGTACTTAACAACAGAGCTTCGATATATGTGGTGAAGTGCAAAGACTGAGAAAACTATAAGGAGCCGTAGATAAAATCATTACTAAATGAAAGACTTTAATATCACTCTTCAGTAACTGACATACTCAGCAGCCAAAAATACCAATAAGGATGTAGGTGAACTGAACAGCACCATCATTTAACTGGATCTAACTGACATTTATAGAATACTTCCTCCAACAACAGAATACACATTTTCTCAAAGCCACACAGAATATTCATATAGACTACATTCTGGGCCATAAAACAGAATTTAACAAGTTTAAAAAATAAAAATCACACAAAGTGTGCTCTCATATGACAATCAAATTAAATTAGATACTGGTAACAGAAAAGTAGCTGAAAATCTCAAAATACTTATATACTACACATTTCTGAACAGCAAACTGGTTAAAGAAGAATTATCTAGAGAAATTTAAAAGGTATTTTGAATTAAATGAAGGTGAAAAAGTACCTGGGCCTCTTAATGTCCTTTCCATACCCACGAAGTTAAAATACTTCCCTTTCCCTGCCATGGAAGAATGGAAATCTAATATCTAGAGATCTTCCTTTGAACTCTAGACTCAGGGACACCAGGCAGAGTTGAGAAATGTAACTAAATAAAGAGAACTAAGTAATATTTTACACACTATGTATGTGGCATTACCTCCCAGCCTCCTTCTTCTACTTGTCTTACAGAGTAATAGTAGCCAGGAAGATGTCCCTGGAGAAGGCAGAATAGTGGCCCCACAAAGATGTCCACAGACCATCCACAGACCTGATGAACATGTTAAGGAGAAATTAACAAAATTCTATACCCTATGTTGAGGAAATTAACTGGGTGCTATTCAGGGTACTATAAAACCTGAATTATCCAGGTGGGACCAATGCAATAACAAAGGTCCTAGGTGATAGACAGAGGCAAGAGTATTAAGATCTGAGTGGTGTGACAAGAGACTCCACTAACCCTTGCTCTTTTGAACATGGAAAGACATCATAGCCAAAAAAAGTGGGGCTGTTACAGCAAAAGTGTTACGGCTCATGTTACAGCAGCCAGACTGTTGAGAAAGCAAGCACCACACACAGAGAGTTGGAGAACTCAGTTTATTAAGCTGGTGACCCCAGACTGGCTATTGAGCCAAGAATCTGAGCCACTGAGCTCAGAGGCACTTGTCCTTTTATACGGTCAGTACATGTGGCTGCACTACTGGCAGCTGCTAATTGGTTCACAGGTTATGGGTATTTGCATAAACAGGGAGTTGTTAGGGGTATTGGCATAGCATAGGACTTGGTAGGGAAACGAGAGAGAATGAGGATTATCATGGGTTACATGAGCAGGAATTTTCTAGGAACAGAACATTTACATCTTATCAGAACATGTGTAAGAACTAACAGTTCCAAGTTAAACTTTAGAAAAGCTGATCCTACAGAAGTAGGACACCAACAAAATATTTTACGTCCAGGTGGGAACTTACAGAAACATTTTACATCTATAAGAAATCATTGGTTTAGGTTGAATTCAAGTTCCTGTCTATGTAAAGAAACGGAAACCGCTGGCTTCAGTTAAAAAGGGCTGCCATGAGTTTTTCTCTTCAGCACAACCACTAGAAGCTGTGAAAGGCAAGAAATAATCTCTACTGTAGCTTCCAGAAAGGAATGCAGTCCATCGGCACCTAGGTTTTTATCCAGTGAGATACATGTCCAACTTCTGACTTCCAGCACTGGAAAAATAATAAATTCCTGATGTGTTAAGCCACACACCTATGGTAATTGGCAACAGCAGTAATAGAAAAACTAACGCAGTCATCTTTCCAGAAAGTGTGGGCTTCCTCTGCTTCTGTACTGATCAGTTCAAGGGGAATTCACACAGAGACTGGTACTTGGGGTGAGTTTCCTGAGAAATAGGCAAGGACCCTGCCTGATCATCCTATAGTGAAATCCCACTCTTAAAATCCACACTCACCCATACTGTATGTAAGTCCAGCATAACACTAACAGTTAAGATTTGCCAGACACAACATTTTAGAAAAGATTTAACATGAAACAGATTCCCAAAAAACATAGAGTAAAAAGAAACTGGAAAGAAACAGACACAATGCCAAGGGATGAAAACCACTTTGAAAAGATAATGGATATCATCAAAAAGAAAAGAAATCTATGACATGAGATACTAAAGTAGTATAAATCTATCAAATTAGATTTATTAGGTGTCAAACTTTACTGACTCCTGGGAAGGTGGCAGAATGGTGAGCAGCACAGAAACAGCCTCTTTCAGATTTGGAATCCAGATGCTAGAGTGTAGCAATGTGGGGAAAAGAGGGAGGAAGGCGGTGGGCCTCAGGGAGCCAGCAGAGAACTGAAGTGAGAATTGGAGCTCTCAAGGAGAGTAAGGAGAGGAACCACAATGCAGAAGGAAGTGGCAAGAGGCACTTCCTCCCCGAGTCAAGGCTCATGGCATGGGAGGCATGGCTTGGAACCTGCAGGCACATGGTGACTACTGGTGACCCCACAGGTGTCCACAGAGAAATGCACCAGTGGAATTGCACTTCAGACTGCAGTGGCTAGTGAGTTACTCAGTTTCAAATGTCCCCCAGGATAGAAAGGTTGTCTGTTGCCTTTTTGGAAAGGGACCAGTTGAACTTAGAATTCAGAACAGCTGTGAGTTGGCTCCATCTAGGGGCTCCCAGTGTCAGGGTGGGACACAGCTGAGTATAAGCCAGCAAGAGATCAGGGAGCTGAGTTCAAGCTGGCAGGGAGTAGAGTTCAGACAGGCAGGAGGCACTTGGAGTACTGTGGGCTGAATAACTCGGATCCCAGCCTCAGAGCCAGAAACTGGAAGCAGCCTGAATTTCAGGCTGCCCGAGTTTGCAGTAGAATTATCCAGCAATGCTGTAATTCTACTGCAAGCTTGCTGAGTTCAATTAACATAGATCTGGGCTTGCTCGCCCCCCTCTGTCTACCAAAAACAGCAGAGATACACCCTGAAGTGGTCATTTTTTTTTTTCTACTTTTCTTCTGCTTTTTATTTTTCTTCTTTGTCTTGTTTGTTCTTGTTTTTATACGAGTGTGAACATTGTTTTTAGTTTTTGTTGTTTTGCTCTGTTCTTGTTTCTGTTTCTTCCTTCTTTCTTTCCTTCCAGTCTTCTTCACCAGTTTGGAAAGCTTGTGTAATCTTCCTTTATCCTCAAGCCTTGCTTCTTTTCTTTTTCTCTTTCTCTAGTTCTCTATTTTTTCCCATAACTCCTTTTAAAATTTCTCTCCTGAGGGTAAAATTTCCATATTGTGGGAATATATACTGTATACAATTTTCTGGTTTATTTCAGATTTTGTTATATATTTACAAATCTTGTTCATATGGTTAAAGGTGGCAAATTAATAGTTACCACAGTTTGTCATTTTCTACGCTGTGTTTGATGCTACTATTATTACAGATTGCACTACTTTAGCCAAGGTGACTAATGGTTCTAATTAGTTGTTCTTCCAGACTCCTACCTCACCAAAGGCAAAGCTGGGGGGCAACGAAGTGAAACCCTTTGAAAGCCACTCACCCAGACTCTGAAGTGGTAACAGCAGAAGTAACAAAGTAGATAACTGAGGCTCTAGAAAATGTTAAATTAGAAATAATTTCTCAGATAACTTCAGAGATGATGGCCATAATGAAAGGCATGATTAGTGACTCTAGAGCACACACAGATAAAAAAAATTAGAAGAGCTTAGAAAAACTATGGAAACCATGAATGCCAAATGTAAGAAAGAAATGGAATCCATGAAAGAGATTAAAAATCCAGGTATCCAGATTAAAAATGCTACTGAAAGGATACACAACAGAATGAACCAACATAAGGATAGAATATCAGATCTAGAAGAAAAGATTATAGTTAGCGATCATGAAAATAGAGATTTCTTAAAAATAGCAAGGGAAGACAAAGCTGGACTTGGAGGCTCCCTAACCGGATTGCCAGCTGCAAGGACCTGCCTGGCTTTGGCAGGGCGGC
>PVJO010017180.1:0-39826 GCA_004026905.1 Hystrix cristata | reverse complement strand
AGGTCAAACATCTGGTATTTGACACAGCTAGCAGTCAAACACAAGGTGTTTGGTATCAAAATTCTTAGAGTAAATAATTTCACACTGTATTAGCAATCAAATAGTTCTAGGTACTCTGAAAAATGGGACTATCATATGAAAAATGGTAGTTACCAGAAGGGAAAAAGCAAACTGCCAGGGTAGGATCTTGGGAACAGAATTCCTGGTTTAGTGGTAGCAAATGTACCTACAGCAAGAAAGCAAGTGTGTTACCACCCAGTGTGTGTTCAGAACACATTTTAGCAGAGAGCCACCAAACATCACCAGGGATGGAGGTCCAGTGTCCAGAATCTCACAATCGGGGAAGCTAGAATTTCCACTGGAAATGGTGGTGCTTAAATCCACAAACTAACGGACAGCAGCAGCAGCAATAACAGCAGAGGCAGTAAGTGAGTGATATGATTGTTAAGACCTCAAGAAGAATGAAGAATAATGTACACGCTAGAGAAAGAAATGGGCTAGAGGCTGGGTAGAAGGGACTTTAGAGAACAGTCAGATGAGAGCTTCTAAAGAGTTCAGAACAGGTTGGCAGCATTCTCTGTCCTCAGAGAAACAGAAATGATGATAGCAATGAAAACAGCAGCAGACAGAGGGCCTGGAGAGACAACCTGGAGAAGGGAAAGAAGAGTTGGCAGGAATTTGGCATTTTACTTACCTAGGGAAAATTTATGTGTCATTTTTCTTCATTTTCTGTGTGTGGAGCATAAGAAAAATAATCAGCCTCACTGTATATCCCTTGCATTCATTGTCTATCTCTTGAACTATCACTTTGCTTATTATGCAGTATATGCAACAAAGGCAGAAAAGAAGTCCTTCATAGGGTGATGTCTTATTAGAAATGTGACTTGGGTGATAATTTAATTGTTCACTGTATGCAATTAAATATTGCCTCTTATGCAGGGACATGATTTACTCACAAGCTATTTGGAGAGGGTTTGAAAGAATGAGGTTCATGGCCAAACTCTAGCTCTGACCTCCTCTTTGATTTAAAGTAGCTTCCTTATCTTGAAGACAAAAGGAGTTGGACTAGAAGATGACTTCTAAGACTCTCTTGGTTTTCTGATTTTATTTGTTACTTTTATCCTGCTGTGGGAGATTCTGCAAAGGACAACTTGGAGCACTTGCCTTGGGTCATGGGTCAGGTTTTGCACTACCTCTGTATACATGCATGCACACACACATACACCCTCACACACACGGACATATCCATTCATACATATCCACTCATAAACTGTACATACATATCCACTCACAAACTGTAATGTATAGCACATCAAAATGAGCAAAGTGATCTTCTTGCTAATTATTGATGTTTCCCAACTTTTTACATATCACAACAGGTATAGATAATTATATTTGTATAGCCTTTGTAAGGGTCACAGGCCACATTATCACAGTGTATCCATATCATTTTATCTCATCCATCAGCTAGGTTCTCATTTCTGATTGTACACTTAGATCACCTGACCTGGGGGAGTTTTAAAAAATTACAATAATACTCAGATTTTGTCCCAAAGCAGGTGAATCCAAATAGCTTGGAGGTGGGTCCCTGGCTCCAGAACTTTTAAAACTATAGCATACTGTTAATTTATTTGCAGAGCAAGTATAAGAGTCATTAATTTCTTTTCAAAACAAATGTTAGACTTTACAGTAAACTAAACTTAAAAATCTTTTTCTTTGGTACTAAGGATTAGACCTAGGATTTCACACACGCTAGGCAGGCACTCTGCCTCTGAGCTACATCCTCTGCCCAGGAAAATATTAAAAGAAAAAAATATGCATTTACACATATTCTCAAATACCCAAATTTATCTAGTTCAGTCCTATATTCCAATTGTTGAAATATTGCTTTGTGAAGTGAACAAAAGCTCGCTACCATTTGTTGAGAATTCACACCTTCTGGTATATTATATAGAGAAAGTTTCTGAATTTTTTCCTCTGTATCCTATTCTTTGGTACCAAGTGATGTTTTAGAGGAGTTATGTAACGTCTCCCAGGCTGGACAAGGCAATTCATATAGATATTGTTGGTTTGCCTACATGATAAACCCAGCATAGATCTATGCCAGAATTAGTTTTCAGAAACTTCTGCAAAAGGATTTAAACAGTTTCCTGCCTTGCCACCAAAATGTGTGTTCATTTTTCTACACCTCCACACCTGGCAGTATTTCAGCCCAACATTTGCTACAGTATTTTGAGTTCATCTTGTTTATTTTCTGCTTTATTTTTTCCCCTGATGTACATTTGATGTGAAAATCAAAGTTACCACTTCCCATATATACTGCTACTGTTTAGCTCTGCTCTTAAACCGTACTTGTCTAATTAAGACACACATTAACATAACATGGATTTCAGCATTTAGAATTTTCACTTGTAGCATCAGCATTTGTAGCCCATGTCTAGAATAGCATCTGTTTGGTTTCAGATTCAGAGGACAAAATTGCAGATAGACTAAAAATGAGTATTCGATGTGAATTATTACTTCATGGGAACTCACATTTTGAAATATTGATAAGATGTCAGTATTGCAGTAAGACAGGGAATGAACATTGCCTAGTGTACTGTTAAAAGGGCGCTGTATGTCAAAGTCCAAGAAGTCCCGAATTTGACACGAGAGGCTCTATATTGGTAGCTCTTACAGTAAGTCCCTGGGCCAGGAGTATCAGCATCACCAAGAAATTTTTTAGAAATGCAGAGTCTTGGGCCCCTCCCCAGACTTACTGAATCTGAGATAGTGGGTTAGGATTCAGCAAACTGTTTTTACCACCTGCCCTGCATACCTGTGGTGCTGGTGCATAGTAAAGTGCGACTATCAATGGTCATTTTCAAACCTAAGCTCGGCACCTAACTAGGTTTGCAGCCTCAGAAAAGTAACCTTTGAGCGTTTGCTCTCCTTTCCACTTTCTCTCTCTTTGTTTTCCTTTTCTCTATTCTGACTGCTCAGAGGCAATAAAGCGGGTAGGTCTACTAGTGAAACTGATGTCCGGCTGGGGTGTGACAATGCCACTTTCTACAGGTGCCCCGATTTCACAAGGGATTCTCTTGGCTTCTCTGAGGTTTAGGATTTATTGTGTGGGTTCTCTGAAATATCTCTTCGGGGTCAAACTGTAGTGAGAAGGATTAGGCCAGAAAATTGGGGGCCCCAGACTCAGGACATAAAACACTTGATGATCCTTTGTCCTCAGTTGTAGACTTTTACTACACAATTCCAGAACCACAGGAAAAACTTCTACTTGTCATTTGGTTATGTTTGTAACCTGTGGATGATTACACATGGTACTCTCTCAATTTCATGGAATTATCATGAGGATCAAATGAGAAAGTGATTATGATAATACTTTAAAAACTGTAGAACACTACACAAATGTTAGGGTTTTTTTTTTTTAACCTAATACTCTTGAGAAATTTTTCTATGTCTCCTTCCCCATTCTTTGTAATTTTAGTTTCAATGGAGAAAATGAGGCTTCTTCACTTCCCCATAAGTATTTAATTGTTAGCCACATCACTCTCATTTCTGTTTTATGAGGCAATGGTAGTACAGTCTCTTTTGGTTGTGAATAACAGAAACTCATCACAAACTCATGTAACCCAGAAACAGGGGAGCCCACAGAAACAGAGGAGGGGCTGTAGGAAGCAGGGCATCTGGGACAAGCACAAAAGACGTGACACTTTTTTGCAGCTTTCTTTTTCCTGATGTGATTCTCTTTTCTACCAACTTTGCTCTGAGTTCTGGCTGGTTCTTTCTACTCAAGTTAGGCTATTATCACAGGACAGAGAACATGGCCACAAGCATCGATGGGTTAACAGCGCCTGAGGAAGGATACTGAGTCTTTCTCATCACTGTGCCCATCTGAATCCCAAAGGAACACTCTGATTGGACCAGAAGGATAACGCCAGGTCTGGGTCATGTGACCACTTCTGAAGAACAGTTAGCAGCTGTGAGGGTTCACGCCACATTACCAAAAGAAAGGATATAGGGAAGCTTGTTCAGAAGACCAAAGAGCTAGGACTTCCATATCATGGGTATGGCAAACTCTGTTATAGGGCTTGAAGGGACACTTATGGATGTGATAATGTTTGCTGCTTCCAGTGCTTCGTGTAAGTACAGAAAAGGACTTACAATACCGAGACATAAAAACAACAGGAAGGTGTCCTAAGTACAAAACCTAAGCTATAAATAAAGGTTTCATTGCTTTTTCTTTTTTTACTTTGAATCCAACAAGTAATATTGGTTACCATTTGTCCATGAACAAAATCTAGATAAGAAATAAAACCCATAGTAAGGAGATTCTAAGGAGCCAGGAAACATGCCTGCCCTCAAGAATCTCCTTATCAGGGCATTAGCAGCCCAGCATGTTTGAGGCGCATCCCATCTTCCTCACAGCTGCTGTCACCGAGGACAGACCAATGAGCAGCTTACACAGAGTTGCATGGATTCTCTCTGAAATGCAGACAATATCCAAATTACATCTATGCTTTATAATATACTAGTGTTTTCATTAGGATTTCATATTTATTTCTTAGGTAAAAAGCATCTAGTAATTGTTCTAAACTATCTCTAATAGGAGACTACCGCTTCTTAAACCAACACACACATGGACCAGAGGAGCAATATAAATTTATGGTGAAGAGATGTAGCATTTGAAAAGTATAGTACTCCCTAAGAGCCATGATGGCAACAACTTATGAATTTATATGTTGTTACATTAAAGTAATTATTTAGACTGGCTCAGGAAAGCCAAACATAATCCCCACTCTTAAAACAAGCTATGGATTGCAATTTCGTCTTGAAAGCCCTGGTTACCCTGGTACATTTATCAATAATTTTGAAAACTATATTTCCACTGAGAAATTATAAAAGAAATAACACCATTCAATTTCTTTATGCTTTGCATTCTTTCAGAGTCGGCAAACATAAAAAAGTCAGCAGGTGCAGCTGCTATTCCCTCAGCAGACCTGATAGAAGTCCTTCTCTTGAAAGAACTTTCAATTACAGGCTGTCTCTCTGATAGCCCGTTCTAAGCTCCCTACAGGCAGTATCAGCATAATACATGAAAATGCAAGACTGCGAGACATTACAGAATGCTGTCATAGGTCACAAGCGAGAAGAAAGAAAGAAAAAAGAGTCAGAAATCTTTTATTTTACCTTTTTTCCTGTTTTCTCCCTTTTGCATTTCTTTTCAATTAACAAAGAAGGTGCCATTGTTCAAGAGTGAGACATTACAGGATGCACTAGTTCATTTATTCCCTGGCATGCTTTGTACCAGTTGCCTTATAATTTCACAATGTGGTCCTCCATTACTATTAAGTTCAGCACTGGATCAGATAAATGGTATGCCAATAGGAGAATTAAAAATATAAAGAGGGTTTGGGGGTGTGACTCAGTGGTACAGCATGTGAAGTCCTGTGTTCAATCCTTAGCACCAAATCTATATATTGTATAATTATATATTATATAATAGTGCATGTAATATATATTCATAAAATGTTCCCTTCCAATTTTTGGTAGTTATTATGTTGGCAAGTAAGTTTTAAAAAAATGTTTATTTTTAAATGGTATTTTTTTCCACTAACCACTTAAGTCTGATAACTTCTCTAAATTTTTATAATGGTGCATGATTGCCATTTTGCAGTCCTCGATGACAATAAAAATTCCCTTTTAACTCAATACACTTGATATGCACATAATTCCTTTAGTGTGAAACCTACTTAATGTCTTGTTCAATTTGCCATTTCTAAAGGAAGAGTGAGAAGCTGAGTGATCTAATACATTTCTTATAAGGACCTGGCACGTGGTATCATGTGACAGCAGATGGCATGTGAAAACCGTTGTGGGAAATATGGCCCCTGTTAAACAGGCTGTGAATGTGCAAGGTTGTGCATGTCTCCTCGGAGTGCTATTCAGTCATCCTGGCATCTGCAGGAGAATAAACAGCATCTCGCTCACTTTCATAACAAAAGCTAATATGAGCAACCTCAGGAAAGTCATGGAGCTGCAAGTGTACTGGGCCTTTTGCCGTGTGGTCAAATGCACAGACTAGAGCTAACAGCATTCACCCCACAGGGGCACTGGGCTTGGACAGGCCCTGGACATTTGGAATGTATCAGACTGTTCAATAGGAAGCCACAAACAACTGAAATCTCAGGAGATGCAAGAGGAAAAGCAGAAAGAGCATAAAGTTCCTCATTTGGCTTTAAAATTCCTTTTTGTTGGGCCCCCTTGTAGGGGAGAGAAAGGAAGGAGTAGCTACTCTGCACATCCAAAGGTGGCTGGGCTAAAGTCTGTAAACTCTTTACACACTCTGAGAATTTCATGCTCTTGATTCACACCAAGGAGAAGCTAAATTTTGTTCTGCAGTACACATCCAAGGCAGCATGCTAATGAGAATTATTATTAAGCAATGTAGAGTTGGCACAGTCTCTTGCAATCTGCTCAGCAGCAGAAGCAGGAAGGGCAAAGGCAGAAAGTCAGAAAAGCAGCTTTACTGCATGCTCTTCTGGACCTGATTAGTTTTGGTCACTTCAACACCAGGCAAAGCCAAATATAATTGTAAGCTTCACAGGCGTGGCACACTGCTTCCCTCTCTAATATATCTGGCCTCTTTTTAAAGGGACATCTAGATTATTTCACTGTTGCTTTAAAAACATTCCATGCATAAGAACTTGTACAAAGTTGCATTTCTGTAAGTTCAATAGCCAAGGTATAGGAAAAACCAATTTGCTGTGCATTTAGAATTTCTTTCATTTTAGTCCCCCATTCAGACAGCCCCATCTCAATCTCAGAATAGGAATTAAGTCTCAGAGCTCTGCCTGGCATAATTTTGGGGGTAGGCTGTGGCCTCTTGGTTAGATAGAGAAGAGTAAACTGCTGATCATGGCCGAACAGAGGGACCCAAAAGGAGAGCTGTTACGAATACAACTCCAAGTTGGACCAAACAATTTGTGAAGATACAGAATGAGCAAAATTAATTGGAAACAAACCACAAGACCAAAATTAGAGGCCATTTCGGCAATTAGTTTGCTACTAAAAACACTTTGTCAGACAGGCCTTCACTGGAATACACTGACGTGAGGTGATCCAAAGACTAACAGGCTGCAGCCATCCAGATCTCTGCCTCTCTCTTGGCTACTACACCCAAGCTGTATTCATCGTCACTGCAGCTGCCACCGATGAGCTCCTTTTCTGTTCATCTGTATTCTCTGAAGGTTGAGCAGAGTAGCTTCTTGGTACAGTCACCACTTCCTGCTGTGTTCAGCCTCCTCTCCATCCCCATCGAGATTGCCGTTGCTCAAGAGGTTTTCCTCATTTCTAGTCTAAATGGCAGTGATGGCCTCTTGTTTCATAAAATCACCATCCTGCACACTGCCATCCATATGATGTCTCAAGACTGGAGTTCTAGTCATGTTACTTTCCTACTGAAATTAGCTATTACCCTGCCTCTTAGCATGACACCGCAGTACTCCATGATCTCCCCCATGAGTTGTGCATACTCGTTTTTATCCACGCCCCTGTGCACACTTCCTACTCCAACCACACTGACCTGGTTACATTTCCACAAAAGAATCATGCTCACACAGTCAGTTTTTTTCTTGCTTTTGTGTTTATGTTCCAATTGCTTTATCTGTCTTGACTACTTGCTTCTGTGTGCCTCATATTTCAAAGATGCTCCAAAATTCAATTCTTCTGTAAAGCTTCTTCTGACTGTGAGGACTCCTGTATTCCCACCCTTCTCATCACACCTGTGTTCTGACAGATTCTATTTCTCTTTATGATTGCATAGTATTCTATTGAACAAATGGGTGATAATATATTTAACAAATATCTTATCAATGGACATTTCCTACCCCAACTTTATTCTGAGGCCATCTTTTGAAAAGTCAATTTTTCTTTGAAATCCTGGGTAATCTTTTGGTGTTCAGAAATATTTCACATTAAATATCATGATAATGTTCCTGAAAGTCCAATTCAAATTAATACTATTAATAACAATAATAGCTAACAGTACTGAATATTTATTATGTATACACTAGTTATTTCATTTAATGCAAAAGTCATCTGCATTGATCATTACTCTTACTTTACACACAAAGCAGCAGAATTAAAGAGGTCTAGTGATATATTCAAAACATCCAACTACTAACTCTTGGACTCATAATTTGATTAAACACCTCTCATTTAATATCCTTCTTTAAATTAACTTACTTACTTTACTTTTAAAAATAATTTCAAAAGAAAACTTTACATCATTATCACTAATAGGGATTCAGAGTTGCTTGACACAATGCAAAGTTAGAAAAAAAAATAAATATGAAAGTATTCCAACTTAAAACTTGCAAAGGTGTACTTAAAATTACCTTGTGTATTTAAGGTGTATAGCATGCTTTGGGAAACACTGGATTATAAGATAAGTCAGCATCAAAACTGTAATTGTTTTTCGTACTATCTGAAAACAAATACTGCACAATTATTACACTAGGATCTATCCTTATAAGCTTCACTATTAAGACATTGAATAAAGAAATTTATATTTTACCAAATCTAAGATTCAAATGAATGAATATAATGGCAAAGAGCACCCACTTCATTTCTGCCCTTGGGTCACCAATCCAGTGCTTTTCCAAGAGTGTTAAAAAGGCTCCCAGGGCCTATCTTCTTACATAGTAGAAAACTGCACAATCTGTTGGGGGGAAAAGAAGAAATAAGTAGAGAGGAAAGTTTAAAAATTAGAGCTTGAGATTAGCAATAATTTATGAAAGACATAAGGAAAAAGACGATATTCTGGGCCTCATGACTCTCCTGTTGCAGAACTAGTCCTGTGCTGGGCGGTGTGGGAGGCATATTTTAGGAAAAGAAAACCCGATCTAGTGTGTTCTGTGACAGTGTTCCTCATTCCACTTAACCTGGGCACCTACTACAAATCCAGATTCCTATGTCCAACCCCTGACTTTCTGAACCAGAATTCTTATGGATGTGATCTGGAAATCAGCCTTTTTAAAAATTCCCTAAAAGTCAAATTTGCTCATTATTTTCCAGTAGAATCCAATTTAAGCATATCATTGGGTATTAGGCAATCAACTTGGTTTCTAAAAAAGGTAACATAGAGTATGATTATTTTAAAAATATTTTTGTTATTGTATTTGAATTATATTTTGATACTTTGCTAAATTATCAAGCAAAATGAATAGGTACTACAGAAATTAGGAAGTTGTATAAATATAAATGATCACAGTTTGAGCCAATTAAAAAATATTCATTGATTACCTTGTATATTATATATCAGGCACTGTGCTAGTAGGATTCGCTGAGATGAGAAATCTTTGCAGAGATGTAAGGTCATGAGTGACTAGAAAATATCATAAGCAAAGGGATAGTTTCCCACTACTTCTATTCTCCTGATTTTCTTTGGTAACTGTGTTTTTAGCTGAGATCATAAGATTACACTTACCAGTCCCTTTTGTACCTAGTATGGTTGTGTGTAACAAGTTTTGGCTAATAGCATGTAAGGAGTAGTACAGTGTACACTTTTTGAAAGTCCCTTAAAGGAAAGGGGCATGCTTTTTCCTCTTTTTTCTTATTCTTCCTTTCCTATAGATAGGCTTGATGGTTAAAGACATCCTGGATTACAAAGCAGCCTTGGAGACAGAGGTTGTACATAGCAAAGCAACAAAAGAGAAAGAATATTGATCATTGCATTGAAGAGCACATACTAATCCCTATTCACTTCCTTCCAGAATTATTGATCAGAGAGAAACGGAAGACTTGATGTGAAGTCACTATTTGAGATGGGGGGGTACTTTCTGTGACTGCAGTTAAATGAAAACTGAATTAATTGAGATAGTGTTTCTTAAATTTGAAGACAAGATGTCAGGAGTATGAATTTTGTTGCAGACAACTCTGTTTTTAGTGAAACCTGCCTACTGCAGCCATGAGAGCTTGTGCCTATTCATATATAGATGTAACAAAACCTACCTTGTACTCGCTTTGAGTGTCACTGAATTCCCATTTATTGTGGGTCTGGAGGAATTCTTTGTTCACAGGGCATGGCGAACACTCTTTGTGAAGAGGAGGGCAAAGAATAGTGGCACACATGCATATTGTCATATCCTATGTTCTTGTTCTATGGGCCCATTGGGCGTCAATTACAAAACACAAGTCCAAAGAAAAACTTTGAAAATTCAAGGCAGGAAAAGCAGAGCATTAAACCAAGTGGAGTGTCCTTGTGAGCATGTGTTCCATGGAATTCTATTCATCGTATATCTCGGAAGCTGGTTTTGTAGGGCAACAAGGAGTGACAGAAATCATGGGAATTCTCTCTGACTTAATTATTGATACAGGCTACAGGAAGGCATTGGCCTCATGAGGAAGAGGTTCCTCATGCATGCTTTCTACCTACCCTATAAATTGCTTTATTCTTCTTTTTCTTTGTTGAAACCTCAATGAGGTTATCCTATTTGAGTTCCTTTCTGACTGTCATCTTTCCTAGAGAAGTTTAAAAAAATGCATTTCACTCTTTGCTAGGATTTATGACATCTCTTACCTGTTTGTTCAAGTAAAACTGAGGAAGAGTTGGGAGGTAGGTAGTGATCGTAGGTGGATGAAGATGACCATGGATGTTCCCATTTCAGGTCAATGTCCTCAGCATAGAGAATTGCAAAATTCTTTTCCTATTGGGTCATCTACTAAAGGTGAACACATCAAAAGGCAGGTATTTGGTTATTTTTTAAGACAGTATTGTCTGCAATCATACTGAGGAAATGCCCTTTTATTTCGCAGCTTTAGACATTGCTCTTTTTGGATAATAAATTCTTCTACTATTTTGTTAAGAAGTATTATGCACTTCTTGGCCCTGGCTTGTTTTCATAGAAAAAATATACTGGCCAAAAATGACTCTCTCTGGTAAAGGGGCAGAGCTCATGTTGGTCATTCCTTCTCAGATGTCCAGGCCCTTTTCCACCTCTGGTCATTTCACCCTGTACTGCAAGTACATTTCCCTTTTCAATGGGTATCCAATAGTCAGCCAATTCACACTACCATTATCTGATAATAGCTTAATGAATCCTGCTCTTCGAATTTGCATCTTAATAGGAGACTTTTCTAAGTAAAAGAAGAAAGAGGAGGAGGTGCTTTCAGAGGAGATGGAGGAGGTGGAGGGAAATCATTTTTAACAACTAGAGTTTTATATGTATTGGATGAAGATGCAAAGGCAACAGATTACTCAGCCAGTTCTTAAATTTGTACCAGAGGTGGGAACAGCTGACCTAATGAAAACAGAAAGAAAATTGAGTGCAGGGTTGCATAGTGGAGTTTTTGCTGGACTTCTTTGACAAACACTTTACCACTTCACAAAAATTATGTTTCTTTGAAAAAAAAAGTTTCACAACCCTTTCAGTTCAATTAAGCAAGGGAAAGAAATTTGGATTCAATATATATTGTAGCACCACACTAATAATGATTTCGTGGGCGTGATATCGGGAATGTAGAATAGTATATAGGATAAGCCTCATGGTATGCTTCCTTGAAATTACCTTAAGGGTTAAAATAAGTAGAATTAAAGAAAACAAGATGTTATAAAAACTCTGACATGTTTCAATTTGACCCTTAAATAATATCTTTTAGTGAATCATCATTACAGGGGAAAAAGTCACTCCAAGTCTTCTGATTCCTTCATATCTCTCAATACACCCTCTTCCCCTCAATCCATTTTAGTTTTTTCTCCAATAGCACAAAATACTCATGATTTCTTGTTAAACCAATCTGAGTCTTCATTTCCGACCTTTAATCCCAATATCTCTTTCTGAATGTCCTCGACTCCCCTTAATTTTCCTCTGGCTGGCTGATGCCTACTCATCCTTCTATATTCAGCTCAAGGATCAGCATCTCCAAGGAAATTTGGCCTTCACCTTTCTCCAACCTTATGGTGACTTAGGTATCTGTTGTATGTAATCTCAAAATACCCAATCCACATCTCCCTCACTGTATGTAACTTATTATAAAATTCTTTTGTGCTAAGTGTCATCTATGTCACTTTACTGTGAACTCTCCAAAAGCAAGGACTGTCTTGTTATTTTTTTCTAATTCTCCAAATCACAAGAGGCAGCCAATAAATGATCATTGAATGAACAAATGATTGATTGAGTCTCATGATCCAAGGAATAAAGTATGATTTGGAGAAATAAAATGGCTTTACTAAGACATCGTAACTAGCTCGAGACTTGCGTGCAGCTCTTCTGAGTTCAGGTCACTAGGTTTTCCCCACGAACAATAGCTTAGGAGTCCCTCATAACAGGAAAGTGATTGTTTATTTGGTTAAAATAAATGACCCCCGCCTCTCCAAAAAAACTAACAAGACGTGGGCTGAGAAGTGGGTGCATTCTTTTCATATAAGAAAAATCTGCTTTGAGCCCAGGAATTTGAGGTCGGCCATCATGGAGGCTGAGACGTCCAGATGTAGGACAACAAAAGATGCTATATTTGGGATTCAAAGTGCATCCTCTAAAGTTGTACTGTGTCAAAGTTGTACTGTGTGTGTACTTGTTTGCTGGTGTGTTTCGGAAAGCATGTGGGTTCTAACTTCATCAGTGAATAGATCCGCCACAGAAATCATAATTTGATAGCATTACTGGGAGATAATGGAAATAGGAGGTGGAATATAGTTGAAGGGATTGATCATGGGAACATAACCTTGGGGACTATGGTCCCCAGCCTTTTCTTTTCTGGCTCTTTCCCTTTCTCTCTTCTTTCAGGCTGACATAAGGGGAGCAGCTTTCCTCTACCATCCCTTTAACCAGGATGTTTCTGCCTTAACCCAGGCTTCAAACAATGGCGTTGGCTTACTATGGACTGAAGCCTTTGAAACCATGAGCCAAAATAAATCTTCCATCCTTTACATTGCTTTTCTCAGTACTTGGTTACAGTGATGGAAAGCTGACCATCATAAATGGTATAGTTGCAGTATACTACTAGTCTGACTCCATAAGCCTCAGAAGGAGGAGAACTGATGATATAAGTTCCAGTCTGAGTCCATATCAAAGGTAGGGGAAGAGAACTATCCCAGCTCAAAAATAGGCAGAAAGAAAGACTTCTTTCTTATTCAGCAATTTATTCTATTAAAGTCTTCACTGAGATCAAATGATCCTTACTTATATGTGGAGGGAAATCTCTTTTACTCAATCCACCAGTTCAAATGTTAATCTCATTTATAAATGCATTCAAAGACACATCCTAAAGTAAAATTTAGCCAAAAATCGTGCACCCCGTAACCTCCATCAAGTTGACATGTGCATATAAAATGAACTGCCACAATTTAAAAGGCTAAAGTTAAGTACACTCACCATTCCAACTGTTGTTGAACACTTATACCTTGTTAGTGGAAGTGTAAAATTGTTGAGTCATTTTTTAAATTACTTTGGCAATTGGTCATAGAGTAGAGCACACAGCAACACTAAGAAACAAGTCCATTTCTTAGTATGTAGTCAAAAGTAATGAAAACATATGTACATAGAACAACAAAGCAAAATGTTCATAACAGCTTATTCGTAATAATCAAATGTCTGTCAATAAAAGAAATTTAAAATGGTGGTAGATTTACTCAGCATACTACAACTACTTTTATATACAACAATATAAATGAACTTCAAAAACATGCTGAGTGAAATGTCAGATGTGAATGAATGCATACTGTTGACATCATTCATTTGAAATCCTAAGATACACAGAACTAAATTATTGGTAAAAAGAATTTGGAGTGCAGACTGCTTCTGCCAGGGTAGATGGGAAAGGTGAAAATTGTGCAGTCACATGAGTGAACATTTTTTGGTGATGTAAATAATTTGTCAAAATTAATCAAAGTACACTTCACAGATTACTCTATGAAAATCTGGTTTATCTATGAAAAAAGAAGTGAATCTTGATCCCTATCATCACTCACCATAAACAATATTCAATTATACTAGATTGCAGTTCTAAATGTGAAAAGTAAAACAATAAAGAGTTTAGAATAAAACATAGGGGAGTACACTCATAACACCTAAGTTGGCAAAGATTTCTTAAACAGCACATAGAAGATATTAGCCAATTTAAAAAAAAAGAATAATGGTACTATTTTAAAATTTAAGACTTCTGTTCATCAAAAGATATCATTATGCGAATGAAAAGGCAACCTACACAGTGTGGGAAGATAAATGTAACTCATATATCTAAAAGAGACTTACATGTAACACACTTTAAGAATTTCTACAAGTCAATAATAAATATCGGGTTGGGGATTTATCTCAAGTGGTAGAGTGCTTGCCTAGCAAATGCAAGGCCCTGAGTTCGATCCCCAGCACCCACCCCCCCAAAAAAAAGAAATATTAACAAAACACTTGACCAGACACTTCACAAAAGAAGATAACCAAATGGCCAATATACACATGAAAGTACGTATTAATTAGTCCACAGAGCTCAAGTTAAAACTATAAGATACCACTAGAATGACTAAAACTAAAGAGAAAATATCAAGTATGTGGAAGTATGTGGAATAACTAGGACTCCCGTACACTACTGGTGGGAATATACATTTAGACAATCAACTTTGGAAAGCCTTTTGGAAGTCAGTACCGTACTGAATAGATACATACTTGATGACATCCATTCACATACTTCCATTCACAGGCATCAACCCAGCAAAAATACAAACACACAAACAAATTCAAAACATATTTTAGCACATTCACAGCTACACTGAAATAGTGAAAAAAGTGGCATGTCTAGATAAACTATGGTATAATTACATAATGCAATACTTTCCAGTAATGAGAAAGAACTTTCAACAGACAACGGTAGGAATGAATATCAGAAAAGTGATAATAAATTAAAGAAGTGATATAAAAAACGTGCATTATGTATGATTGTGTTTCTATAATATTCAAAACAGCAGAAGCTAATCTCTGGTGTTAGAAGCGTGGCTACCTTGGAGAGCACCACCTGCTAAGAAATATTAGTGAGGCTGCAAGGACCACCGAGGTTCTGAGAGCTGGTTTGATGGGTATATTCACTGTGTGAAAATTCATAAAGCAGACACACTGATACTTGCATATTTCCATATGTACATTCTACTTCAGTGGAAATTTTAAAGGGGAAAATAAATTAGCCTGAAAAGAGAAAATGGGAAAGATTTCAATGCAACAATATTGCTCATGAGTTGATGATTGTTAAATTTGAATGATAGACATGTGGGGGTTGAGTTTATGATTCCTATTACTGTTACAAATGTCTGAAACTTTCTGAAATAAAATACAAAGTATGTGTTAAAGGAAAGATGGGGAAAAGATTATGGTATATGCCCATGATCGATACATAGGAAGATGTGTGATTATGAGAATAATGCACCTATGGAGGGCCAAAGGAGTGAGCCATAGAGCCACTGTTTATCCTATAAACATTTCAGGACTCCAGTAAATCCCAGACTTATGAACGAGTTCCATTCAAGGAGAATGTTTGTAAGTTGAAGTAGCTCTTAAATCTGACAAAGTGAGTCTTATACACCTTTGACACAAATATACAATGAGAAGCATAACAAAACCAAACACACACACACAAATGAGCACTGTACTACTGTACATTTTTACACTGTACAGTAAACACACAGCAGCACAATTGTGACATTGTCTGGCAGACACATAAACTACTTCCAGGATTTGTTCGCATCTAGTAACGCAATGCAAGGTCCCTTTATAGCTGTGAAAGTTTGTAAACTTCAATGTTCGTAAGTCGAGGCCCTACTGTAGTTGATTCCATAAACTGTATGCATGCGTTATTTTGATAAATTAAAAATGAAATTTAAATGTCAAAAAATAGTTGGAAAGAAAGATAAAAATCTTATGATTTTAATGTCAAATGATAATAAAATCATGTTTTGGAACTATATTACTTGAGGAAATTAGAAAAAAGAAATTGGAGTTAAGGAGCTTGAGATGCTGTAATTTTATACAGAATTTAGTTTAAATTCATGAACTGAAGGAAAAAAGAAAGAGTAAGAAGACATAATTCCCTGCCAATGAATACATTGGAAAGCAGGATTTTGAGAGAGCATTTACAGATGATTTAATATTATACAGATATATTTTAACAATATAGTATATCAGTTCTGATTTTTGACGGTCGTTTGACGACATCATGCTGAAAACATGCATGCAAATAGCCCACTGAATCCTTGTATGATCAAGATAATGCTAATCAGCAAAGTGGGTGTAATGCATTTTATGGAACTTACCTAAGGTAGTCGTCTCTTAGAACACAACTGATATTTCCATTTTCTCTTTCTAGCAAAACAGGATTCTTGGGCCTGATGTCAAAGCCAGTTTTTTTGGCTTAACACATACGTACAACTTCTGTTTCTCTGGCCCACTTCTGCACTGAATGTGGAAAGGCAAAATACTTGCTGTCCTGGGAGAGGTGCAGCTTATGAGGCTCATGTGATTTGGTTTTCATCAGCGACACAAAAGCAAAAGTCAGCTGGGCTCATCTAGGACAGCTTTCACATTACTGATAGATGGGACAGATATTTTAGTCTCCTCTTTCCTATCTTAATGGAGCGTAGATCCCAGCTTCACATATTCTCACCTTCCACTGGGCAAAGCATAACTTAATCTTGTTCCTTTACAGCATTTTATTTTATTATAATTATTAACTCATTAATTATACAAATTAATAGGTTTCATAGTGACATTTCTATATATGCATATATTATTCTTTAATTGTATCCACTCTCCCTATTATCCTTTCTTGTCCTCACCTCTCCCCAGGTCCCTTTCTACTTCCTAATACTCCCTCTTCTACTTTGAGGCCATCTTTTTCATTTTTTATTTGCTTAAAGTCCACATATGAAAGAAAATGGCTCATACTTGTCTTGGTGTATCTGACTTATTTCGCTTAACATAATGATCTCTGATTTCATCCCTTTTCCTGAAAATGACGTGATTTCATTGTTCTTTTGTGCTGAATATAATTCCATTGTGTATATATGCCATACTTTCCTTATTCAGTCATTGTTGACAGGCACCTGGGCTCATTCTATAATGTTGCTAAATAGTCAGCTTTTCTGTTGCTGGGTTATAATATCCAACACCCACAATACAAAGGAGAAGAGGTTTAATTTGGCTCACAGTCACAGAAGATTCAGTCCATGACTGGCTGGCTCCAAGGCAGCAACATCGTGGAATGAGGATGTGGCAGAACACAGCTGCTTAGTTCATGGCAGCTGGAAGCAGAGCACAGGAACAACGGCAGAGAAACAAACAAGCCACCATGTGCATTCCCCAAGGTGATGCCTCCATGACTCTCCCATATACACACACAGGAGCATGCTTTACTAATCTGCTAGGCATTTCTTAATCCAATGAAGTCAGTGAATCGGGATTAATGATTATGTTAGCTATTATGAATACCGCCCTGACAAAGATAATAGTATTCAGGTATCTCTTTGCTAGTCTCATTTCCTTCACTTATTTACTCAGCAATGGTATAGCTGGATTATATGGTTGTTTTATTTTGAGTTCCTTTCAAAGAGTGCATGTTACTATTACATGATAATAGGATCAATGGAGGAGTTGGTACATGCATTTAACATATTTTAATCCATCTTAATCCCAGTGTCCCTCTCTCTTGTTCCTTCTCCCCCTTGCTTATCCCCTTCCCAATCTCCAGAAGCAATATTTAACATTCTGAGTCTGGCTAATTACAGTCAACATGATGGTTTTAGTTCCACCCATTTTCTTGCAAGTGACATGATACCATTCTTCTTTGTGGCTGCGTGACACTCCATTATGTATATATACCACATTTTCTTTATCCTTTTATCTGTTCATGGCTATCTAGGCTGTTTTCACAGCTTAGCTATTGTGAATCATGTTGCTACATAAACATAGCTATGCATGTATCACTGAAGTATGCAATCCTTAGTTCTTTCAGGAACACACTCAAGAGTGATATTGCTGGATCAAATGATATTTCTATGTTTAGTCATTTGAGAACTCTCCATACTGATTTCCACAGTGGCTATATTGTTTATATTTCTACCAACAGTGCATAAGAGTTACTTTTTTCTCCATATTCACACCAACATTTGTTTATTTTTAGGAAAATAGCCATTATGATGGAGTGAGGTGGAATCTCAATGTAGTTGAGATTTGTGTTTCCCAGATGGCTAACCATCATGAACATTTTTTCATTTATTTATTCGCCATTTGTATTTCTGAGAAATGCCTGTTCAGATTATTTACCCATTTATTGATTCAATTATTTATTCTTTTGTTGATAACTTTTTTGAGTTCTTTATATATTCTATATTATATTTATATATTTATATATTGAACTAGCACAGACTATGCCCTGGGTTCATCTCCAGCATAGGGGAAAAAAAAAAGATAAAACATTGAAAAAATGAAATGAAGAAAACACTAGAAGATAAAAAGACCTCCCAGTGAGTCATGGTGATACATTCCTCTAATTCTAGTTCTCTGGGAGGCTGCAGCATTAGGATCATAAGTTCAAATCCAGCTTGGGCAACTTAGCAACTTAGTGAGACCTTGTCTCAAAATATAAAATAAGAAAAAGATGGGGATGTAGAGCAGGGTAAGACTCTGGGTTCAATACAAAAAAAAAAAGAAAAAAGGAAAGGAGGGAGGGAAGAAAGGAAGAAGGACAGACATCTCATGTTCATGGGTCAGGGGAAGTAGTATTGTTAAAATGGTCATATTTCATATTACTGGAAGCTATCTACAGAGTGAAGACAATCTACATCCAAATAACAATGACATTTTTCAAAAAATTAGGAAAAAACCTTAAAATTAATATGGAAGCACAAAACATTTCAAATAGTCAAATCAATCTTGAGCAAAAAGAGCCATGCTGGAGGCATCACAACACCTGATTTCAAAATACACTGCAGAGCCATAGAACAAAAACATAGAATTGTTATAAAAACAACCTTAGACCAATGGAATGGAATAGAGGACCCAGAAATAAACCCACTTATCTACAAACAAATAATTCTTGGACAAAGATGCCAAAAACATACACTGGAGAAAAAACAGCCTCCTCAACAAATTGTTCTTGGAAAACTGGATATCCACACATAGAAGACTGAAATTAGATCCTTATCCCTCACTCTATACGACAATTAATTTAAAATGAATCAAGGACCTTAATGTAAGACCTGAAACTTTGAAACTACTAGAGGAAAACATAGAGGAAGCTCTTCAACATGTAGGCATGGGCAACAATTTCCTGAATAGGATTCTAATAACTCGGGAAATGAAAGCAAGAATTGACAAATGAGACTAAATTAAATTAAAAAGCTTCTACATAGTAAATAACAGAGTGAAGCGACAACCTTTAAGCATCTTAAATCAGTTTTTGGAAAGCCTGAAAATGAATGGGTGTGTTCAACTTGACATGTTTAACTGGAGCCCTTTATATTATCTATAAATACAAACATTTTAACTAAGAAAATTAAGACATACGTGAGAATGACAGATATCAATTTCAAGATTGTTGTTATCATGAGAGAGAGAGAGCGGTGCAAGATTATGTGGGGTTTAAGGGAGCTTCAACATTAACTGTGTTCATAAGGTTTTCTAATATAAAAGCAGAAGAAAGTAAATCAAAATGTTAATTTTGATGGTGCCAGGAATTGGGTACATAATTGCTCCTTATTTTAGACTCTATAATTTAAAGTATATTAAAATATTCCAAAATTAAAAAGTCTATACTCAGAGTGAGCTGTTTTTAAATACATAAATAGTTAATAGAATAAGAATCCTGAAATTCCATCCAGTTATAGCAAGAAATTTAGCTGTTATGAAGAGGAGGAGGTAAAATATAGAAGAATCCAGATGAGGCCAGGCCACAGCATAGGTATAGATATCTCATTTGCCTAACTAAGGGGTGGAACATGACATCATGACTCATCGTACATTCATATACATGTGTGCACACACACATTTATATACATATATGCATAAATACATTTATGATTAAATTGAGTGTAGCATACATTGCTGACATTAACTACTGTGGGTTTAATCCTTTCAAAACAAATTATTTTCTCCATTTAGGAAGGTCTAATATTTTATAACTTCTCCAAATTTTGTTATAGATACATAAATTGGATAAACCCTACATGAACATTCCAGAACTATGAGGGATCAGAAAACAGGTAAACACCCTCCTTATGAAAATGTAGTCTTCTTGAAGTCAATTTCTTCCTATGTGACACTTTTATAGTAGTATAATGTGTCAGTGAGCTATATTCTGAGCCAAAATTTAAATCTTAAAAATGTTTGATTAGTTTTCTTTAAGACTATCCATTAACAACAAAAATGTAGATCACTTTTTCATTTGGAAACTCAGTTAAGAAACTGTTAGGGTTGGGGATTTAGCTCAAGTGGTAGAGCGCTTGCCTAGTAAGCACCAGGCCCTGAGTTCAATTCCCAGCACTCCCCCAAACAAAAAGAAACTGTTATACTCATTTACAAGCTGAAACTATCCTAAAACTAAACTCAATAATGTGTAATTCATATACAGTATGAAATCTAGAATAGTCTTTCTCCTCAATAGCATATGATCCAAATGATCTGATAATACAGTTATTTCAATAATCACCCATTCAGTTGCAGAAATACTTGCCTAGGAAACCAAATCACCTCAATTACTCAGTTCGAGGACTTGCAGTGAAATATCAGGTAGTTTTATTTTATCTAAATATAATGGCTATTTTCCTCTTGTAAATACGTCTCTAAATTATATAATTTGTCTAGATAGTGTACTTGATTTAGTGTAACAAGCATAGTATCTGAAATCAGAACTGATTTATAGTCCTAGCTATGCCACTCACAAGTTGTGTCCTCCAGGTAAGTTGTTTAACATCTTTGAGACTCAAATTTTTCATCTATAATATGGGGACATTATGATTAAACTTATGCAATTAGTTTAAGAAATTTATATAGCGTGTTAGTCCCTCTCTGGCCTGCTTCCATGAAATACATTTCAAAGGTCATTATCACTGATTAAAATGCTGAGAATCTGTACACCATTAACACCCAAAACAGTATGGATTTCTACATCTTTTATTTTAGTTGTTTTAAACAATTGATTCATGTTTTAAAATTACTCAGACAAAAACAACACACCAATTATATCAGGGCTCTAAATTTCCTTGAAAGGCCTCCAGGCAAATTCAGCTGAAGAACCATTTTACTTTTGCTCTTCCATTGATAATGAGCCTAATAAAGCAGAAGGGAAGTAAACATTAAAGAATGAAGGTTTCACTGAAGGATACCTGGGAAGAGGAGCTTGCTCAAATGGAGTTACAAACATTTTAAACTTGCCCCAAGTCAAAATGAATTTATGTATATTTAAAAAATATGTTTACATTTTCTTAGTTGTGTGATTCCAAATCACACATTTACTCAAAATACTGACCAAAAAAAAAAAAAATCAAAAAACAAAAAACAAAAAAATCAAAACAAACAAATAAACCCACAATCTTACTGAGTTCAGGGGTTAGGACCTATAAGGAAGGACTTACAGTGAAATATCAGGTAGTTTTATTTTATCTAAATATAAAATGGTGATTCCCTAAAACCAATCTGTTGAAATATGCAGTGCTGGCTGCTGACTGGGTAATAGCCGCCTGGGAGCTTATTAAAAATATATATTCTGGGGGTTGAGGATTTATCTCAAGTGGTAGAGTGCTTGCTTAGCAAGCGCAAGGCCCTGAGTTTGATACCCAGCACCTAAAAAAAAATCATATATATATATATATATTATATATATATATATAAAATTTTATGTATATATTCCCAGATTCTGGCCTGTGTATTTGTATTCTGTGGGTCTATGAACGGTCCCAAGAAAATAAAATAGATATGTTTATATATGTTTACATATATATTATATATATTTTAAAACTTTCTAGGTATGCTAGTTAAGCAACTTGTGATGCATCCATGTAATACTATACAATGCATATGTAAAAAATGAATGACCAATTTTTATGTATTTTATATATTAAGTAAAAAGTCAAGAACGTACATTCTACTTTATCAGTGATGTTAAAAAGAAGGATGGGGTTTGGGGATTTAGTTCAGTGGTTAGAGTGCTTGAGTTTGATTCCTAGCATCAAAAAAAAAAAAAAGGATGAACACACGTATTTTCTTATATATGTATGAGATATAGCTAAAAGATTACACAAATACCTAATAATAATGGATTTGTCTCTGGAGAGAACTGAGTGTTGGAAGATTGGAATAGGAGTTTTTTCCACTATATAACCCTTGCACCTTCTAAAATTTGAGCTAAGAAAAAATATTATACATTCAAAACAACATATTCATGACAAAATATGGCTTTTAAATAACTCTTCAGACAGAATTTTAACTCCTGGCAAAGAAATATGTTCAGGTAGGATTTTAATTCCTGGCAGGGAAATATGTAATATGCAACATACTAATGTAAATGTATGTAAATATATAGTGCGTAGCAAGTTGAATCAATGTGAATGATACATTCTTGAAAACCTCATTATTTCTAAACAGTATAGTTCATTTTTAGCATTATTATTATTTTAAGGGTGGGCAACAGGATCTCACCATGTTGTTCATGCTGGATTTAAACATGAGATCCTTTTTCCTTAAACTTCTGAGTAAATAGGATAATAGTGTATGTCCCTGAACCTGCTTTACTTTGTATAGTTCAATACTAAATTTTAATAAATCCGACAAAGGATGATGTGTTCATTTGCTAGTTATTTTAGTACTTTTTAACAGGAATAGCAAAAACACAGTTTACAAATCATTCAGCCAGTCAGTTTTGGGTTATGTCATTCCTGGCTATTTTATATAATTGAAGGGGATTTAAATTATTTCAAAATATACTTTTTAAATGTTTTATATCACACCACTTCAAATTAATGAAGTTCAACATCAAATTAAATACAGCCATATATCTCTTAAAATACATTTGATTAGCTTCCTTGTAAAAAGTCTTCACAGAAAATATATTTTGATGTTATTCATTTGCCTTAATTTAGAGTTGATCAAGGAACACCCGCTTAAAGAATGCTTCTGCATTTTCAGTGAAATTGTTAAAGACATTGTGATCATTGATTTATACAAGTGGCTCCTTGATGCCACTTGTATAAATCATAATTTTTCATTAAAATATTTGTGACAGAAAATAACTCTTAAAAACTATATGCTTCCTCTTCTCAGATGATAATTGCTACTGGGAATTTTGGGGTGGAATGGGATGTTAAAATATAGTATATGGCAAATTTCCTTACAAATTTTGAGGTGATTCAATCTTGGGAGAAGAGAAAAGGAAGACAAACATCACCTTTTATAAAAATTGAGTAGCATCCTTCTTTTTTTTTTTTAAAGCAAGCAAAGCAATCTTTTACTGGATAGCAGTTTGTACTATTCTGATTTTTAGGTAAAATCTGCTCCATATGCAAAGTAAGGCAACTGAGTCAATAATAACTAGGCATTTTTTCTTTGAAAGAACCTAAGAAAAGTTCTCACCTTTGACACAGGATTCTTGTAGTTTGAGCTAACAAATACACACCTTAAGTGGATGGGCAGGAAAAGTGAGGGAAATGTGCTAAGAGCTAAACATCAGTCTCTGAGAATTAGCATGGTTGGCTCATTGTCATATTTTGAATGAGATCTTGGAAATAAACCAAGTGCTTTTCACTTTCCCTAGTCTTCTGCTTGGTTAGGAACCTGCACAGAACCATGTAAGAGATGGGACTAATCTGCATCTGGCAAGACTATGAGAAACCTGCTTGGACTAAGATGGAACTCTAACGTGGCTTATATGAAATGTGACTTATAAAATGGTGCACTGCTTTGGAAAACAGTCCTGCAGTTCCCCCAGTGGTTAAACATTGTTGCCATCTAACCTATCAATTTGACTCTAGGGATCTGTTTTCTTTTTGCCCACTTGCCTGACACCTTTCATTGTTCCAGTGAATGAATTAAAGAAGAGAGATAAATGGTTTCATGTTCTTAAAGCAAGGGTCATCTGGAATGCACCAGTTCTACTGAACTCCATGTTTTCTTCTCCACTTCTTCTGTTTTATACTTACATATCTATTTTACAAGTATATTAATAAGCATTTCATTTTTTAGCCAAAATAATATTTTATCTGATTAAAAATAATATCCAGTGTTAATTATTAAAAATATAGGAAAAATTCATAAACCTAGTATCTAAAATAGTCACTTAATATTTTGTTACTTTATTCTTTTGCCAGGGGTGTATTTATATATATATCCATATACATTTATTTTATAAAATGAGAAAACATTTCACAATTTTTAATCTAGTTTTGCCAATTTCATGAAATTTTCTACTGCAGTATTGTTCTCTTAACTACCAGGTATTATCTCACATGGATGCACAATACACTTTTTGAACTTGAGAAACAAGTTGTCCTTGAGAAACAGATTTCTAAGAAAAGAAGCTTTGTGTTCTGTATAGTAATTTGACTGGAGAATGTTTGCAGGGTCAATGTTCATGGGCAAGTGAAGGAAATAGGGCTATGCAGAGGAAGGAGTGGAGCTGCGAGGAAGTTGCAATAATGACCCCAGGGAGCTGTGGAGCTAGGATGAGCCCTCAGAGTGTCTTCCTAGAGGCAAAGGGGACGGGTCCTTGAATAAGGACTATGCCCCAGAAGTAGGCATGACCGTGAGCAAGGTAGCTCTTTTCAGCTGAGGGTAATATCAGATAATACTTCAGCTGAGAGACATCAGTCAGTAATGCTGCTGGTGATTTAGGTAATGAAATCCTTAGTCCTAAAGGGGAGGATCTATACGTAGAATAGATTTTGCCAGACTCCATCTCCTGTGTCACCTGAATGCACTTACACATTTTATTAAGCCTTTGTTGTATCCACCCTCTTCTACTTATTTTTGTTTCCATTGATCCTTAGGTGACACATCTGCCCACCCAAGTGACTTACATGTGCAGGTGTTGCAGACCCTCATCCCTTATGGTCTGAGTTCTGGGTTACTATCACTTTTTCATGCTTTGGCTGTTACACTTACAGGGTCATTTTCAAAATCAGGAAATGTAGCATGCTAAAAGCTGCTCCCATCAATTCCTCCGTTTCTTGTCGGGACTATGGTAATACCTTTCCAATGGTTTCCTTGCTTGAAACCTTGTTTTTCATAAGCTATTTTCTATGTAATAGTAAAAATTTATTTTATATTTAAAATGTAAATCAGATCATGTCACTCTTTTGCTTAAAACTCACTGACTATCTGGATTCTGATCATACCTAAAATCTGTGTCTCTTAACACATCCTGCAACCTCTGCACTTTCTGTAAGTGTTACCAACCCTGTCCACAACCTTTCGGTCAAACTCACCTTCTCTCTCACTTTCAGTTCTTTGTACTAATTGTTCTTTTCCTTAGAATGTTTTTTGTCTTCTTGATCCTCACAGTTGTGGCTCTGGGCTATCGTTCATGTCTCAGCTGAGATGTCAGCTCTTTAGAGCAGCTGTCTTAGCCACTCAATCCAAAGTAACAATCTACTTTTTCTGTATTTATGCCCCATTTAATTCTCTACTAACACTAAATTTTTCTGTTTGTTTGTTCATTAATGATGCTTCTTACCTATAAGTCCAATGAGAGTAGGAACAATGTCTAACTTGTGGCAACTCTTACTTCGGGTTTAGACAAGAATTTGACATGAAATATGTGTTCCATAAAATTTTGATAAAGGAATGAACGAATCGGGAGACCATGGGACCTACAGTCTATTAATATAATAGCCCAAATATCCAGAATACAATCAAAGTCTATTGTTATTCAAATTGGTGTCCTCATTTTCACTGTTAAAACATTATTAAATGTCCAATTACTCTTTTGGACAATAATTTCCACTTATTTGAAAACAACTGTTAACTTCTATTCAGCTCTTAGCTTTGTCAAACAAGAAATTCCTGTTTCTAAATGTGGCATTGGAGGCAAGAATATTTAGGACAAAATACATAGTGGACACAAAATATCAGTAGCCTAGAGATGTAATGAAATAGAGTTCATAATAGGAGCATCTTCATTTGTATATACACATTACCCTATTACCAATAATTCACAGATAGTGTAATTTATTCTAAAGAGCCATCTCTACTCAAAGCAAAGTGAGAGGTAACTTGCATCATAATTTTGGTAGGGTGCTCTGAAAAGGTTTTATTGTGTTGACATTTTGTGTAAACCCCAAGAAGTTTGCTCAGGCCTGCTGGATTACTTATCTTCTTGACAATCCAATTCCTTAAAATGATAATCAGTTTGTGTTAAATCTTGCTGGGTTATGGAGCCTCAATAGACATTTTAAGATAGTCTAACTTTAATAATTATAATGCATTTTCCTTTAGCTAAGGTTATTCCATGATAAGCAGAAACAAACTTAAATTCTCAGTACTGACCAGTAGCACTCTTTTCTTCCCTATCACTTTTTTCCTAATAGAATCATCAAAAGTCTAATCATTAGTTTATTATTATCCAACAAGAGGAAACTTTTATTGTTTTATTAATAAGTAAAATTATTAAGTGCTTAACATGTACCAACCAATGTTCTTTGTGTTTGATATAACTGAAATCATTTAATTCTAAGAATATATACTATTAACTTGATTAATTTATAGATGGATAAACTATAGCACAAAGGAGTTGAGTAACTTGTAGAAGGTCAAACAGCTAGTAAGTAGTGGGCCTAGGATATAAAGAGCAATCTAAATATAGAAACTACTTTCTCTTACTGTGCTATGTCTCCATCGGTAAAACTCCAATTCTTCAACTTTATCTTATAAACTATTATTACCCCAACACTTGTACATTTGATAAGTGGTGACTATTACCTTCTCCAAAAATAAGACACCTCAGTTTCTTCAAGAGTTTCTGGTATTACAGAACCAAATTCATTCATCATTTGGGTCACCTTTGAAAACACAGATGTGTCTATTTATCCTTTCCCAGTGTCATAACTAAGCATTAGCCCATACATGTGCTCTCATCATTTGGGTCACCTTTGAAAACACAGATGTGTCTATTTATCCTTTCCCAGTGTTATAACTAAGCATTAGTCCATACATGTGCTCAAGTATATACAAACAGGAGGATTTGCCCTTGCCTTATGTATACTATAATTTTGTTAATGTATCAAGTAACTCTAGACTATTGGTCACATTATAGTCTTTACTCATATTTCTGGGCATGTATTTTTCACATGACTCAAAACTGCCTTGAACTTCTACACATACAGTACTTCCCAAAACCCCTACTAGAAGCCAAACAAAAAGAAAGCTTCAGTGTAGTGGCACTTACCATACAATGAAAAAGTGTTTTCCTTAATGTCAAGCGACATGTGCATTCTTCAGCCTAAAATCCTTTAAAACACTACACAAGTGGAATAGTTTCCCAAAGCTAAAATATTTATTTTTAAAAAACATTAAAATAATAAATCAAGAAATATTGTTTACTACAAAGTCATCTGAAGGCCTGCTTACTGCAGAGGCAAGAAAAGTAATGAAAGTCCTTAGTAACAGGCATCCTTCTGCACATGTAAGATGTGCGAGGAAAGAAAGTTCATACATGAGAAAAGAAGGAATGAAAGAGAGGATTTTGGTGAACCATTTTTTTCTCCTACTTTAAATTCTCACCAGCACCAAGTTTCCTGGCTGCTTGTTTTCTAGTATTTCCCTTGCTTTACTCTCTGTACTTAACCAGAAGCCCTGTTTTCTTTATCTGTGGCTTGGGAGCCTTTCCATAAAGAGTCAGTTCAAAGATCTAGTATAAAGCAACTTTATTTGACGTTTTTGCTCTAGTGAAATGTCTCACTATGGGACTATGACACCACTGAGTTTGCCCAGGCCACAAGAATGGGCTGTTAATAGATGACTCTTAGTCACTCTCATATTCTTCTCCATCTGATATTGGGTATATATTTTGAAAAATTTCAATGATAATTTTTCCATTGATTCCTAATCAGCTGCATCCTGTTTTTTTCCATCTGTGCTAAGATTTTTTGGGAATCTTATTCTGTCCTGGGATACTAGCCAACCAGATTTCAGGTCACACATAGATTTGATAATATGCCATTTATATATTTAGCCAAATTGCTTATGAAAATGTTAACCAATGATAGGTCAATAATGAGGTTCTGAGATAAGATTAGTAGAGATCTGTTTGTCAATGGACAATGAGTGACACATTAATCAATATCTTCAAAAATGATCATTCCATGATTTATAGATGACTCAAGTGATGTCACCATCTAACTCGTCATTTTCTATCTGAATTCACGTATATGATTTCAGTAGGATTCCCAGGATATGCTCATCCTATACTCTTTAGTAGCATTGTAGCATAGACATTAATACCTTGGATTCTGAAATGTAGCTGCTTATGTGTAAATACATGCTCCCCAATTTTTAACTGTGCACTTTTGGGCTAATCATCCTAAATAAAATGGAGTAATGGGAGAGTAATACTTAAGATCAAATGAGAAATGCATGTAAGGCATTTAACCTAGAACTTAACATCAAAAAAACTGCTCAAGAAATATAAGCTCTTCTGATCAGTTGTAGTCAACCTGCCCAGAAAGAAAATGAGGTTAGTCTGGTATGGTTTAATCCCAAGAAGCCCACACAGGGTCTCGGTTAAAACTACTCTCCTCTGTAAGAATTTACAAGCTCTCGTTTTATACTGTTCGAAAACCCTCCATTTTAATAATCTATTCTATAATTTTGCATAGGGATTAATATCAGGCTTACTGAGCAATATTTGCAGAATTTGCCTTTTCCCTTCTTTGAAAATGTGCACTATGTTTGTTCTCACCAGGGGCCTGCCCTTCGGCCTTTTGCCACCATTCTTGGAGGTGGCAGTTGTTTCAGAGGTCTCAACCCCCAGCTTTCACCAACACTCATTCAGGTCACTGGATGTTCTCTTTCTTCTCGCCCATCTTTGACATCAATTCCCTCTTAAACTGTTCTGTTCTGTGCTCAACAATCTGAGGATCATTGTCTTTGATGCAGAAGACAGGTGGCACAGGGATGGAGTCCTCCTGCTTTGTTTTTGTCATCTGTTATCACTATCTGTCTCAAGGAGAGAGCCTACCACTTCCTGTTTGTTCTTGCTCATTAATATAACTTTTAAATCCCTCTCATTTTCCTTATTATTTTTTTTACAAATTTAAACTCCACATTATTCCTGACATTATTCTTAAAGATTCACACAGCCTTTAAAATTCCCCACTGATTGCTTATTCCTATTTCTGTCTTTTTGAATTATGTCAGATAGTTCCAGTCTAAAATGATATTTGATATAGTTCCTTCCTAAACTGTCTTTTAAGACTTAGATTAAAAGATTCATGTGCAATATGTGACCTCGGAGAAATCTAAGGTATTGCCATTTTAAAATTATATGCCAGTCATGTCGCAGTTCTAAGTAAATTCAGAAAGTCAGCTGTTATTTTGGTCTTCTCCTACTCTTAGATTGGGATATACACAATTCTCCTGATTGTCAGGCCTTTGGACTTGGAGTGAAATTATACTTCAGCTGTCCTGTATCTCCAGCTTGCTGACTGCAGCTCTTGGGACTTCGCAGTCTCCAATCCTGTGAATCAATTCCTTGTCATAAATCTCTCCTTCTCTCATATATATCCACATATACATGTATATATATCCACATATATGTAATACATACATAGAAATATGAAGTCAGTAGGTGATGTAAACTAAGGTTATAGGTTTGGAAATGGTAGTAGTTGAACAGATTCAAGACATTCTGAAAGTATGTCATGTACTAAGTACCAAGAGTACATATTGATGGAGATAAGTGGAGAGAGAAAGAATCAAAGATTCCAAAACCTATAATTTTCTTTAAAGCAATGAGGTAGATGGTAAATCTGTTTACAGAGAAGTAGAAGCCTTTGGAAATTCAAACTAGGAAGGGGTATAACCAATTCTGTTTGGCCATGTTTGTTTTAAATTCTTTTTTTCTATTAGATATCCAAATTGAAATGTCCAGGAGTTTGGAGTTCAAAAGAGAAGACTAAGCTGGAGATACAAATCTGAGTTATCTGCTAAAGCTGGTATGTAAATCCCTGGACTAGCTCATGTGAATCACAGGATATTACTGAGGGGATAAGTGCCCTCAAGGGAAGTCCCCTGGTGAGGCAGTTAGAGATGAAACTGCCAAAGAGGCATCAGAAAAATCAGGGAAGTATGATGTCCTGGGTACAGAGTGAAAAAAATGTGTGTTCAGAAGGAGGGAAGAATCCATGGTGTCAAAGATTAAGAACTCTAGGAAGATGATCTCAGAGAAGGAACCATTAGCTTTAGCAAGACGAGGTCATGTTGTTTTTCTGAGCAATCTTATAACGTGTGTTTGAATGGGAATGAGTCAATAAAGAAGAAAGTAATAATATAGTAGAGAAAGAAAACAAAGCAGCAAGACTTTCTTCAAAAATGATTAAATGGCAAAGTTGGGCTAAGATAGGAGCAGTGACTCTTTTGTTACAACCAAAAGGAAGGTAATAAATGGGTACGAACATCAACAGTTCCGTGGACTCTCTACTTGGTCCTATTTTTGAATAAAAATAACCCAGAAAGTTATTAGCATACAGCCAGATGGTGAAAAAGATGTTGGAGATTTGAAATAATTCTGGCCTACCTCTGTAGGCTGCAATTCCAGTGACAGTTTGATTTTTCAGAGCTTTCATGGTATCATTTTCATCCACTTGGTTTATTTTATGCCATTGACGGTGCTGTCTGAGGGGCAGTGATTGTGTTGCCTGAGGGGCCTGAATGTTCCTCTACATGCAGACGGGAGTCTTTGGGTCAGACAGAAGAACTTCCTTTCCAGGAGGATAGTTGTGGCAGAATTCTCTTTCCTGGTGCCACTCAAACACCTGGTTTTCCAGGTTAAATGACATGAACCTCAAATAAGGAAGTATTCTACCCAAGAGTTTGGCTTGACCTCCTTAAGCCAGAAACCCAGGAGTGATACATGATTCTGCCAATCAGATGTGAATTTACCAAGAATCAATGAAGCTTAACTTTCATTGTCATCACTTGCAAGACTCTAGAACCATAATGTGTTCATATGGCCATACGTTTTGTAAAATTTGCAACAGTAGTGTATTTTACCTATAATTAGTTAGGATTACACCTCTTTCCTTCCCCTCAAACCACTGTCCCAGGCACTTCTGAGAACTGGCTGAGAGGAGGTTGTACTACTTTGGATTCAGTGAGCTAACCTTATGCCATCCACAGTCACTTCGCTATATATTTAAATTATTGTTCATGGTTCTTGTATGAGGTAGTTTCTGGGAAAAGGACTCTGTGACAGGAAAGTTTCAGGCTCATGGTTCTTTTGCAATATCAACATGACTAGCCTAACTTAGGATTGTCTAGAGAAGAGGAATATACTTAAGTTAGTCTGTGGAAAAGTCTTCTAGTCATTTGACATGTAATATTTAGCACTTATTTAGTGTTTATTTAGTATAGCATTTATTTAGCTGGCTATGGAACATTTGAGATATAATGGAGTCTAGACAAAACAGAAATTCTCTCACCACAAATACATTCAGTAATGTGACATACATGATTATAAATAATCCATACTCTTTAAAAATAAAGATTGTATGACAGAATTTATCAAAAATTTTATATGTAAAGCACAAGCTTAAAGTTATACTGTGAAATAGCAAGTGTATGATATGTATGATACCACGTGTTTTATGTAGTCCATTCCTCAATAATAAAATATATTTTGGTGAACCATGCTAGAACAAAGACAAAATTATCTATTTTTATGTAGAAAATAATCTTACAAAATTGTTGTTATAAGAAAAGGCAATATCAAAGAGTTTACTGCCAAAACATTTAAAGCAGTTGATTGATTAAAATAGTATGTCATTTTTTTATTTGGTGATGTTTATTTGGCAGCTTTCTAAATTTTATAATTTGTTGTAGTTTCTTTTCTCATTCTGAGGAAATACTTTTATCTAATTTGGTACAAGTAATTTTGCATTTCTTTCTTTAAAATAATCTCAGAAAACCTGGATCCAATTCTATTTTCTTCTTAATTTTAAACCCATATCTCATCTATCAGAAAATCCTATTGTTTCCACTTTAAAATATACATCAAATCTATCTATTTATTTCCATCTCCATTGGTACTACTGTTATAGTAACTGATCTTACTTCTCCTTCCTGGGCAGAAATGTGTTAATTTTGTATAACCAAATTTACTGTTTTTTCCATATGTGTTTAAGACTTTATAGTCTTGTTTTGAATACCCTAAGGTTTAGGAAAAAAACCTCTTAAATTTTCTTTTTATTCTTTGGCTTAGAATTTTTAAGATCAGTAATGCTAACAATATACATGAGAAAAATATTTTTCTACTAAATCAAAATGCCAATTATTTATTGTATTCATTTTATACTTATTTTATATCAGTAATTTATATGTTTACTATTATGCTAGTGTTTTAATAACAGTAGATTCATAGTAATTGAATATCTGATAAAGCAAGTTTAAATTTGATACTATTTTTTAAGCAGACACTAATTACACATTCTTTTTCCATATGAATTAATATGGGCTGGGGATTTAGCTCAGTGATTAGAGTGCTTGTCTTGCAAGCACAAGGCCCTGAGTTCGATCCCCGGCACCACAAAAAAAAAAAACAAAAAAAAAAGCATATGAATTAATAAATTATTTGACCAGTTTTTTTTGGGAAAAAAATCCTGTTGGGATTCTGATTAGAACTGCAATAAATTTATGCATTAATATAGGAAGCATTGTCTGTTTATTTTTTAGGTCTTGTTTTATGTCTTTCAATAAAATGTTATCATTTTCTTCATTTAAATCCAATTCCTTTTATTTTGAATAATTTTGAATAATTTTGAATAAAATGGGATATTTTCCCATTCTGATTTCTCACTACATAATAGTAGTAGAAAGAAAAGCTATTAATTTTGTATCTGGCCAGCCTCATGAACAAATTCTCTTCTTACCTTTAATAGAGCTTTTAGCAGAACATCTTGTATTTTCTAAGTATATGATCATACCGACTAAAAGTAAAGATAGTCTTACTTTTTACTTTTTCTTATTTAAACTCCTTCTTTTATTTTCTAGCTTACCAATCTCCAAAATGTGTTGAAGAATAGTGACAATAGTAAGAAACCTGTCTTGTTACTGATACAATACAAAACAGTCACTGAAAAATAATGTAGTTGTTGGGCTTGGAGAGAGAAATTTTAAAAATTTTATGTAGGTAGTTCTAGGGATTCAATTATATCCTCCCAAATTTCATACATTGAAGCTCTAATGCTCATGTGACTATTGGAGATGTAGTCTTTCAGGAGACTGCTATGTTTAAATGAAGTCATAGTGGAGTCCTGTCCAGTAGAATTTGAACCCTTACAAGTGGAGGAAGAGACACCAAAGTTCTCTTCCTTTCCTCCACATGATGACACAGCAAAAAGGTGGCTACCTGCAAGCCAAGAAGAGGATCTCTGCTAGCCTATGACCACATTGGCACCCTGATCTCAGCTTCTAGGCTTCAGAATGATGACAAAAATTTCTGCTTTGTAAGCCATGATATATTTTATGACAGCTTGAGTTGACTGATACAGGTAGTTCTCCTCATCTAACTGAGAATTTATCAATCAATGCAATAATTATAAAACCATAAAGTATAAAAGAGTCATTACATTGTCATCCATTACAGTAGCTCTCAATTGGGTGATTTTGTCCCTTAGGAGATATTTAGCAATGTCAATCTCTAGAGACACTTTTGGTTGTCACAATTGGGTGGAGAAAGTGGGGGACGAGAGGAAGAAGGTGTTACTCCCAGTATCTAGTGAGTAAAGGCCAGGATTATTGGTAATTATCCTACAGTGTGTGCACTGCTCCCTACAATTATCTGGTCCCAAACATCAATAGTATCAAATCTGAAAAACTGCAGAGTCTAGCCTCTGAAAACTCCTTTCTGCTAAAGCGAAGAAAGAAGAACTCAAAAAAGACCTGTAAAATGTTCCAGCCATGGTGCCAAGTAGATATGCTGGGCTGGCTGAGGGAAATGAAGTGGTGGTCCTCTGAGCATCAGGAGTAGATGAACAGGACTGTTCACTCAGTGGCTCAGGGCTCTGAATTGGACGTCAACAATAGGGCTTAGCATTGGGCCACGTTCCAATGGTGCCGAAGGTCTCCACAGTGGTTGCTATTGGCAGATGGTGCCTCAGGTAGAAAACACACTGGGCAGGTGGGGAAACCAATCCCAGTAGCAGTGAGTGAACTGTATCACCTACTGCTCTGGTTTTGGGGACCCACCAGAGAGTTGCTTTTTATTCCTAAATAGAGTTCCTATTAGTTAGCTTTCTCACCATTGAGACATAATACCCAACAATCGTAACTTAAATGAAGAGAGATTTAATTTGCTCACGACTTCAGTCCATGATCCATTAAGTCCAAGGCAAAGACATCATGGCAGAAGGGTGTTGTTATGGTTTGGATCTGAAATGTCCCCCTGAAGTCTCATGTTGTAGGTGACTGGATTGTGGAAATGCTATAGCTGAATGTGTTGTTAGTAGGTGGGGCCTGGTGGGAAAATTTAAGTCACTGAGGGCACGATCTCAGAGGGCATATCTCTTTCCTCAGTGCCTCCCCTCCCTCTGCTGCCTGGCTGCCATGACATGAGCAGCTTTCCTCCGAGGCAAGCCCTTGTACCATGCCACCCAGGAACCATCCTGAGATTTTCCCTACTCCGACACTCTCTTATTAACCAAAGTGCAAAGAGTTTCTCATTTCCGGCAGTTATGAAGCCTGAGTGTAGTGGTCACACAAACATATTTTCCTCTCAAGGGAAAATTCAGGAAGATACTGGATTGGTCACTAAAAGTGTTATTCACCCCTTCTTTGAAAAAATGCACACAGTTTCAGAGCCCAGTGGTTATAACATAGTTCTAGATTAATTTCCTAAAGATAAATTATGCTGAGAACTTCTTGTTTCCTTGTGATTCTATGAAGACATTTATATCCAACTGCATACAAATGTGAGGAATGTTTTAGAATTGTAGCTATATAGAATTTAATATGTATACAAGTTGGAAAAAGGAAGGAGGGAAAAAATACATTTTTTTAAATCAAGGTATTAACCACTTAAAAAATTTAGTCTTTCCAAATGGCTTGCTGAGAATTACTATTTGGCAAGATATTTCTCAATCTGACTTACGTTGCCTGTTGTAATTTTACTAAGCTTATCATTTGAACATTTTTGAGCATATTCCCTACAATCTTTAATGATAGATGCATCTTTTTAAGAATCAGTCAATAAAATACACACATAACAAAAATGATCCACTAAAGGAACACTAAGAGAAAAAATTGGATGAAAAAAATTCAGAGTGAACAATGAAAAATTAAACCCATATATTTTTACTAAGTAATGATGATTCCTTTCAAAAATATTTCATTTGCCAAATTTAACTTGAATATACTATGAAATGCAGTGAATGCATGTCTCTCTTTCTCTACTATTTAAAATTTTTGAAAAGAGAGCTCACCTGGCATATCAAATTGTTAAAGACAAATGTCAAGACTGGAATAAATAAGTGCAAACAAAGTACCCTAGTTCAAGAGTCATATTTATGGACATGCAGTATCAGTGTGGATAGCATTTGTTAGCATTTCTCAACTAGAAGCAATGATTTTATGTTTTCTGGGTGAATGCTCAAGACTCTGATACTAGATTTTTTGGCTGACATCTCACATAGGGCAATGATTTTGCTTTTAAAATGATGAAATTCATGTCTCAGTGATCTTGAAAAGAGGAAGAGCTATTCTGCAGCAGATGCTCCTCTACTAACTCAGAATCATTCATGGGAATTGTCAATTCGTTCTTCCAAAAATATCAAGCAAGACGAGATAAAAGCAAATGTTTTTGCTATCAAGACATAGACATTTGGTCAGAGCAATAAAATAGCCTCAAATGCCAAAAAATAATAAAGAAAGTGTGGAATGAGTAACTTCCAAAGTTATGGAAATAATTTGACTGTGTCTTACTACATGATAAAAATTGACAGAATTCCTAAACACCCACAGATGGAAGCCTACACTAACAGCTCGGTAGAGTACAGTCATGATTAAAGGCCTATTATAGCCACAGTGGAGCCAGGAATTTTGTCTATTGCAAAACAATTATATTGTATATAAAATGTCTATGCATGTGTGGTTAGTTTTTCTGATGGTAGTGATTAGTTTGCTTTAAGTCACTACAGATTCTCTGGTGGTAAATTTTACATATTTAAAGGACGGCTGAACGGGGCTTCAGGTTTAATCCATAAATACAATTTCTTATCTGTTGTTATTATGGATAAAGGGATAAATCCCACATTTTAAGTACAGTTAACATATCAAATAGACATTCACAATTTTGTCTGCCACATAACCTAACCTTATTTTCTTTGGCTAAGAATGTGAACTAGTAAATTTGCAGGAGATATGAATACAAACCCACAAAACACAGATGTAATTTTTAAATAAATAATTCAATCATCTAGAAAATTACTATGATACAATGGTTTACATAGGATTGGAAAAGTTAGCATGAAAAAAGAAAATGGTAATATTTCTGTAGCTTAGTACAGTATGGTGCAGTGGTATTGATTTAGTCTGGCTGGACTGGATTTCAGTCATAGTCTCTTAATTACAAACTGTGTGACACTAAGCAAATTTTTCCATCAGTCTAGGATCTGGTTTCCTACTACATAGATGAGAAACCTCACAGGGATGTAGTAAGAGTTAAATGGAATGATGAACACAGAACGCTAGTGCTAGTAGACATTTAATAAATGAGAAGTATTGTTGTTCGATGCCAGGTGCCTTCTATGTCACTTGAATCTTAACACATTTTATTCCTTGACTTTGCTGTAAATTGGGATCACTTTAAGAGACTTAGGAATTACTGACACTTACCTTCCATCTTGAGACTCTGAAATGTGATCTGCACTTTGGCTCCTGAAAAGGTCTCCAGATGAATCTAATACACAACAAAGTTTAGAAACTACTGACTACAATAACTCAGTCAGCTAAGCATTAGCATCCTCATTTTAGATTTCAGAAAATAGTATGGGCCAGGATTAATTTACTCAAGATCACATGGCCAGTGACTGACAAGAAAAGAGTAGGTTACCAAAATAAAAAAAAGTTAGAAAATAGCATACAGAGTTCAATGCCAATTTTTTATTTAAAAAGTTAATTATATGTATAAAAAGAGTAAATATGTTTATCTAATATATTTTTCAAAAATCTAACTGGAATAGAATTAAAAGTAAATTTTATTTTGCATTGTAATGATGTTTCCCGATGTTCAATGAAGAATATATATTACTTTTCTAAAAAGAGAGGAAAACATAAATGCTATTTTTTAAAAAAAGCAGAAAGTTGGAGAATAAATAGGTTTATAAATTCAAGAACGAACACCTTTAATTTGAAGGATACTCACATGACAATACCCAAAATGCAGAGGGATATATGATTCTGAAGTCTTGAATAGAAATGTGGGATAAATATCTGATTTTAAAACACCTGTTAGATTTAAAACCACTACAGGCTTGTCATCAAATCATAAGGTAATAAAGAGCTCTAAGACTCTCTTACTGATCTGATACCAGATCTTTCATTCTTTTTCAAATTCCTCTGCCACTATTTTAGCTTATCCCTAAGTAACTCATGACTTGTGCATTTCTATAGCTTTTTAGTCGCCTATATTCCAGTCTATCTATATTTCCATCCGTTCTGTATACTTCTGTCATAGTACTTATAAAGTTCTCATAAGCCTTCTGCACCACTTATATTCACACCAGTAGTCTACAAAGGTTCTAGGTTCACCACATCCTCACCAATAACTTTGATTTTTTTGTTTGTTTGGCAATCACCATCACAGTGGGTGTAAATTGGATCTTTTGCTGCAGAAGTAACTAAGTCAGAGGCTGAGGAAGTAACAAAAGTGAGGCAGGCTTCCTTATGACGATCTGTGACAATGGATACTAAGCCTCAGGCTCTGAAAGATAACAGAAACTGGGTGATAGCTTCCCAAATAGAGAAGTTCCTACTCAGCTCTAACCAATTAGGGCTCTAGAACATCTTAATGTCTCTTACATCAAATCTTCTGAACTTTAAGCATTGAATAGTACTTTCAAATTTATAACTTGTTGCAAGCCAACATTCCTTATGCAAGTAGATTTGGGTAAATGATGCCAGTACAGGACATCAGAAATGAGTGGAAGCCTTCTTACTTTGATGGTAGAAATCACACTGGTGAGCAGGAAAGCAGAAATTCTGGGCCTGTGATAGAATGGATACTGAGCTAGAAAACAGCTGACATGGCAAATGGGAACTGGTGGCTAAGTGTTCCAATCCTCGGGCTCCTGCCTCAGCTGGCAGGATGTAGAGGAGTAATGCTGAGAATTACCCTTTTTCCAAATATTGAAGAGCATGACTTCATCCAGGTTCTGCTTTAGACAGTACTACAGATCAAGACTCTAATTACCCTTCTGCTACAATTGCCCCTCTGCAAAAGTCAACACTGGAGGTCAGCACAAGGCCAACTAAACTTCTTTCTCATGCTGTAGAGGAACAAGTGTAACCATTGAAAGCATATCAAGGGGGAGGTTGGGCAATGTGTGTGCATATGGTGACCATGAAGACATTACCTGTTATTCGGCCACAGTTACGGGAGATATCATTTTAATTACCTCCAGAAATACATAGAGCATGAATAGGCAAACTTAAAAAAAATTAGGGCCAGATAGTAAATATTTTATGCTTGGTCAGCCACTGACCAAGCATAAAAATCTGTGTCTGTCACAGATTGTTGTATTTGTTTTGTATAACTCCTTAAAAATATAGAGATCTTCCTTAGCTCAAAGGCCATATAAAAATAGTTCATAGGCCAGCTCACAGGCTACAGTTTTCCAATCCCTCATGTAGAAGAACATCTCAGTTGTATGGTATGTACCTTGCCTTCCCAATAGATCTGCAGAACCATTAAGGAAAGGAACGATTTTTTGCATCACCAGAGTGTCTAGCATAGCATCTTATAAATATATGGGTTCAATACATATTGGTAAGTAAGTAAATAATCTCTCAATTAAGAAGGCGGTTTTCAAATATCTTAAGCAAGATGGTGATATCCTAAGTGCATTGTTGGATTAAGCTTCTCTCACTTTTCTCCACACACACCGTATTAACCATTCATCAGAAGAAGATGGTAGAACGTACCTTTAGTGGCCTGATGGGACAGGACAAAGTAGAAAAGCCTAGCTTTCTGGGGGAGAGGCAAAAAGGAAGAGTGACTTTTTTTTTTTTTAATGTAGGTCAAGAGGCCGAGTGCTTCTGTAAAGAACAGATGAAAGGAAATGGCAACCATACCTATATTTCCTAAAAACACTTGATCTTAGCCAAAAGGCCGAGAAGCGATTATTTCCTAAAAACAAACAAACGAAAAAACAAAAAAAAAAATGATAAGAAGCATTAGAGTCATTCATATATAAATGGATGTTTCTTGAGAACATACTCTTAAGTGAAATAAATCGGACACTCATGAGCACACATCGAATTGTTTCTCTGATATAAGAGACCATAACTGTAAATAAGGACAAAGAGGTGTAATAGATATTATATAAAGGGAGGATGGTGTGCAGAGGTGAGGAGTGCTAGAAAGAAAGAAGGGG